>JAOUZG010035770.1:1684431-1714028 GCA_026289955.1 Argiope argentata
CTTAGTTAATGTTGTTTATATTTTTATGTTCCTCTAATAACTGTTGAAATGTTTGATAATTGCTATATTTGGAGACAAGGTGTCCTTTTTTGAGAATCTAAATTCGTATCTTTTTCCGAACTGGTTCTTTGAATTGTTTTATGAAAATTAAGCTGATTAACCTGCAATTCCGTGCTCGGTGGGGGGTTGCCTTGCGGCAACTCATCGTTATATCCGAATGGCTTCGGCCGGGACGGAGTATACCTATGCCATTAGAACCACATATTAAATTTCTGTCCACCAAATTAAAAATTTGAAGCCTTAATTTTAAATTTTAATTATTATTTTTTTACTAAACAAAATTTCAATTACGTGTTACTAATTCTTCTTTTATTCATATTTATAAAATTGAGGAATGTTTTTAAAAACCTAAATCAAAAACTGTTTTTAAATCACTGTATTAAAAAGTTTTATTAAATATAATTTTTAAGTTTATTGTTATTTAATAAATTTATTAATAATTAATACTGATACTAGTTTTTTTGTTATAAATTATCTAAATTTTATTATATATCCTGAATTATTATTACCATTATTTTATAAAATATTAAAAAGCTTTTGTGAATTTTTAATTTTTGTTTCAATAATGAAAAATTCTGATTGTTAACCATTTAACAGGTTTATTTTCTTTGCTAACTAATAAGATAACACCTTCTATTTTGGGAATATTTTCTTATTTTGATTCAAATGGAAATCCATCGAAAAATTGACTTATCTACGCATTCGAAGTCATTTTACTATTAAATTATAATTGTTATGAATGGTTTAATTTTTTGTTTACAAGCAAATTTCGATAAATATATTCATGTACGGCATACGGGCAAAACAGTTAAGTGTTTTAAAAAGCCATACTATTCATTGCAACTTTTAAAGTTTCTTCATAAGAAAAAAGTTCGATTTTTTTTAAATGTATTTATTCCTGATTTTAAGTTCTATTTTCTTTAAAAAAATTATCAAATTATTTTAATCTAGACAATGGACAATTGTTTCGCTTTATATAAAATTCAAAACTTTCATAATTTCTATTCGATGTTTTTTTTTTATATTTATTCCGGCTTTCAAAAACTCAGATTGACAATTTAGATAAATGCATTCACCAAAAGTAGGGCATGCTCTTATGAATTTTAATGGAATTACTGATTATGTTAATAGATATGAACTGACCTTCAAAGTTATAATCTCATTTTTAAAACTTAAAGATAAAGCGAAGTCCTTCAATCTTCTTTTATCAGATAAGTATTTAACCATTTTAGTCGAGTCATCTTTTTCAAACGCTGTACATTTAAATAAGTTATCACCGAGAAACCTTAACAATACCCATGGCTCATTAGTAAGTACAGACTGCCCTTGTAAATATTTGCATATGAATCATAATTATCCTGTTGTTCGAACCAGAAGCCCTGTGGATTAAAAAAAAAGGATTTGCAAGGGTAGGGAGAATAATTCTGGGAATGAAATCTTATTTGTGGTAGCATTAAGAGAAGATAATAATTTTTAAACGGATTTAAACTTTGTCTCTTTTAATCCCTTTGTTTTTTAGAAGCTTTATAGTAGCATGCGTCGGTTCGAAGAAAAGACGAAATGTAGTACCTACAAGAATGCGATGAGTTTGCAAATTCAAACAATAAAAAATATATATATATTCTGTACTGAAACTTTATTTTTACACTCGGTGCAGGAAATAAGTCTGTTTCAAACACTGATTTTAAATGTTTCTCTAAACAAATTAGCTTAAAATTATGCAGTAAAATAACTTTTTCAAGTGACACAAACTATGCTTTACAAAGTGTATTTAAATATATATTCTGATATTGACAAAATTTTAATTTTAAATTAAACACATTCATCCGTTAAAGATCAAGTAGTGTTCTAGAATTTGAATCGCATACCAGATTAAACAATTTGGACATGCTAATAGCTGTTTTCAGAATCCTCATATACAAATTGACAGTTTTGTAATCGAAAAACATATCCAGTTCCAGCTATTGAAGAATGTACTTATGTCAGTCCTTCTTCGATTCGTAAAACAAGTTTTTCCAAATATTATTTCTGAGAACAGCAACTAAAATATGCTTGAAACTAAACGGAAGAAACTAACTGTATGATCCCTTTTCCATATTTGTGGATTACTATCAAACTGAGAACAAAAACTATCCTCAATAAGATTGTCTGTCTACCCAAGGATAAGTGAACACTTTACAACAAAACGTAAATCGCAAGTTATATAAAATTTAGTACACAGCTTTAACTCTCTAAAGCGCAGGTATTGTTAAATTTTGAACTAAATTCGTGAAAGGGTTAATTGCCTTGTCAATTTATACTTTTGCAAGCGTATAAACTTGACAACTCAAAAACAGACAGTTATTTGCACTACGGGTCATATTTATGCACAAACTGCTATTCTTGCACAAAAAATTCTAGAAACATTTAGACTGTATTTCCACCACAGACCTATGTACAGTTGTACTGTATGTTTGCATCAGAGACTATATATGCATAGACTACGCGTTTGAAAACATACTATGTGTTAGACCATAGTGCACAAACAGTTTGTATTTGCACTACAGATATGTACAGCCAGACTATATATTACCAACACAGACCATATGTACGCCCAGACTATATGTTTCCAATACATATTACATGTATACACAGACTATATGCTTCCAACACAGACTATATTTATACATAGATTTTAAGCATAGACATTCAAGCACATAGTTTATATTTGCCCCACAGACTACATGTATTCACAGACTATTCTGATGATTATTAGGTGCCAAAAATGCCATTACACTGATAAAAAGCCCATAATTAAAATTAAAGAGATATAATTTAAATAGCTGCTAAAGATCTAGCTATTAAAAAAATCTTTCATATGAATTAGATGCACAAAAAGCTTATTTCAGGTAAAGACTGTATTATTCCACCAAAAACCACATTTATGCACAGACTATGCGTTTGCCACACGAATTGTAGTAAGCAAAGAGTTCATATTTGCACTACGACCATATTTACGCACAAACTATAGGTTTTCCACACAAACTATGTATTTGCATAGACTATATATTCACTTTCTATATATTTTAAACTTACCACGGATGACATGTCGACTAAGATTATATGTTTTCAATATAGACTGAATACATGCACAAATTATAAGTTAAGACATGTAAGAAATAATTTAAATAGCTGCTAAAGGTCTAGCTATTAAAAAAATATTTCATAAGCTAATGAATTAGATGCATAAAAAGATTATTGCATAAAAGATTATTACTATTAACCAAAGACTATATGATTCCACCACAAAAGATTATTGCATAAAAGATTATTATTATTAACCAAAGACTATATGATTCCACCACAAAAGATTATTGCATAAAAGATTATTACTATTAACCAAAGACTATATGATTCCACCACAAAAGATTATTGCATAAAAGATTATTACTATTAACCAAAGACTATATGATTCCACCACAAAAGATTATTGCATAAAAGATTATTATTATTAACCAAAAACTATATGATTCCACCACAAACCACATTTATGCATAGACTATTTGTTTGCCCCACAATTTTAGTAAGCAAAGAGTTTATATTTGCACTAAGATCATATTTACGCACAAACTATATATTTGCATAGACTATAAATTCACTATCTATATATTTTAAGCTTACCACGGATGACATGTCGACTAAGATTATATGTTTTCAATATAGACTGAATACATGCACAAATTATAAGTTTGCACCACAGACCACATGCAGATTAAATGTTTGTACCATAGACCATATGTAAATAAACTCGGTAGAACCTACTCGATTGTATTGTCGGTAAAATAATTTCCCCTTGAATTCAGCTTTCTTGATTGTTGCGTAATAAAGCAATGAAAGCCGTTTTACAGAGGGAAAAAGCAGAAAAAGAGTTTCGTTGCTGAAAGAAATAGAGCTCCGCTTGTTCCCGATGTTACTGAATTAGGAAAGCTAGTTTTTACTAACTAACTAAACTAACAAACGAGCAAACTATTATCCAAGACACACAAATGAATATTTTTATTTAATGAAAGATAGAAAATATTCCGAAATAAAGACAGGTGGGACAGTGAGAAGAGAAAAATTATTATTTTGGTAATATTAATAAATTATTATCATTAATTTTTTATTAATGATTAGTTAAATGATAATGATAAATGATTAGTTAATGATAGCTATTAATGATCTAGATAAGATTTTTTAAGATTCCCATTAACTTTAACAATCAATAAGGTAATTGTTAGAACTTGGACATTTATCCCACAATCGAAAAATGCCATGTATTCTTGAAAAAATCTTTAATTTAAAGACTACCTTAACAGACAATAACAGATCTATTAACCTTAACAGACTTAATAACAAACGTATTAACCTTAACATATTTAATTATAGACATTAACCTTAACATACTTAATAGCTGATTTATTAACCTTAACAGACTTAATAACAAACGTATTAACCTTAACATATTTAATAATAGACTTATTAACCTTAACAGACTTAATAGCAGACGTATTAACCTTAACAGACTTAATAACAGACGTACAAATCTTAACAGATTTAATAATTAACTTATTAACCGTAACAGATTTAATAACAGATGTATTAACCTATCCAGACTTAATAACAGATTTATTAACCTTAACGAACATAAATAACAGACTTACTTCCGATTTTTTTTTTCAAAACAAAGGGTATGATTCCCTTGAAGCTTCTTTTCCCTCAAATTAGTAATAATATTTCTACCGATTCCTCCTACATAAATCGGGATCTTTGGCATGTCCATAAACGCTGAGAATGCTCAAATTTTTATTTTCTGAGCTCGCAAATTAAAACTTTGTATTTTATAATAAAAGAAATGTGAATATACATTTGGATGAAATTTTCCGGATGGATTAAAGCTAAAGTTTAACCCCTTAGCAGGTTTATTTTCTTTGCTAACTAATAAGATGACACCTTCTATTTTGGGAATATTTTCTTATTTTGATTCAAATGGAAACCCATCAAATACTTGACTTATCTACGTATTCGAAGTCATTTTACTATTGAATTATAATCGTTATGAACGGTTTATTCTATGTTTACAACTATCAAAATTCGATAAATCGATGCACGTATGGCATACGGGCAAACCGGTTAAGTGGTTAACATAGAATATTAAATTTTATAATAAGGACATACAAAAAATGTCATTTAAATCGCTATAGTTGTGATTTATTGCATTTAAATGCGATACAAAAGTACAGATTGACAGTCGGTCGAATTTAATCAGTATAATTTAAATCAAAATACAGATTTTAGATCCTAAATCTGTTTTCTGTGCTTTACAGTTATTACTTCCATGCTAAGAGATAGGCTAACTGTGTATTGCATTGAAAGTTTGTTAGAGATCTACAAATTTGGGGTTACAGTCGCGTACCAAATTTCTGCCATCTAGCTCATCATCTTTTTGATTGATCGTGCTCAGAGACAAACATAATTTCAAAAATTTGTTTTCATAATACGAAATATCTTTCTGCGTTTTTAATTCAAGGTTTGAAATGGGAAAATTCGTCTGACTCATGAGTTAAAAATCTTTGCTGATTTCAACACTTTCGTTCGCATAACTGACGCGCAAGAATATAAAAAGTGGTTACTCGTAATTTAAATAATTATGACCGATATTCAGTATCTATGGCATCAAAATTTCTTTATTTGGGAAAAATTTGTTTATTTGAAATAAACCACTAATTTAATCATTCACTTAAAATGTATTACTTAACTCAGAAAAAAATTAATTAATTTATAGCATATATCACATAAAAATTTTAATATTTCCTTATATTTAATAATTTTAATATCACATAAATAATTTTAAATTATTTTTACTATTTATTTTTAATACGTAAGCAACAGAGAAAAAAAAGATTAAAATGAAATCTCCTATGCACATTTCAATGTGTCATGTCAGAACATGATTTCTTAAATAGCCAAACACCACGTTCTCGTGCAAATTAAATTAAATTTTTATTCATTTTGATGGTTTCATTGAGTGAGTCACTTTAGTACGGCAAACGATCCAAAAAAACTTTGTCTCGCATTGATTGTTTGAAAACATATCACATTTCCTATTTATTTCATTTCATATAATCACGTGCTCGCAATGACATTTTTTCAGGTTTTATCTGCTGTAGTCATAAACTTTTTTTAAAAAAATCGGTGTTTTTGTAAATGCAATAGTAACGCGTTATAAAAAGCCGATTTTTTTAGATGCTCGTGCAGATAGTAAAATTTCAATTTTTCGCCCTCGGATTGTCTTATTTTTCGCCTACAGATTTTTGTTGACCCCACAAGCCTCATTCCCAAAATAACAAATAACAACATGTTCTGACATGATAATAATATTCCTTATATATATGTGTACATGTATACGTTAATTGATTAAATACTAACTTTTAATAATTACCTACGGAAGTAATTAACATCTATTTATTAGAAACTGAAAACTTATTTAATAATTACAATTTCTTTAAATTCTTTATTAATGAGAAGAAATATATACAATTTTTTCCAATGTTTCAAAAAATATTGTGTAATATTGTAATGACATCTTTATAGAACTGATTATTCGAACTAGGAAATAACAATATTTTAGAAATATTTTTAACCCTTTTTAGAATTTTTTTTTACAAATTTTTGTCAAATCCTACATATACACACAAAAAAAGTAATAGAATAAAAATTAAAACTATTATTTAAAAAGTTATGTTAATAGCTTTTCAGCTTTACTGCATGTAAACTTATTAATTTTACAATGCCAAAAATAAATATTTAAAATGAAAAATAATATTTTTCTATTATTTCTTAAACTCTAATTATTTTATTGGGTTAAAAAATACTTCTCATAATTTATTTGTTTAATGCACAAATGAAAAGTTTAAAGTGTTCAGAGTTCGATCTTTGATATTGCGTACGATTGTAATCAGAATTATTTTAGAGAAATAAGTTTTTAATCACGTTCTCACTCTCTGAGCTATAAACAAAATTATTCAAAAAAAATCAAGAATTTTTAATTGCTCCAAACGTATTATATTTGCAAACATCATTTTTCAAACAATAATCAGTTGATGTTTAAGTAAACAGCGAAATAGTAAATCTATTCTCTACTAAAGCCCATTTTTCTTCAAAACCATTCAAGTCTACAAAAAGAGAGAAGGGGGGGGGAGAAAAAGAGACCCTTCTTCATTTGTGCTCCAATTTCAAAGCTGAGAAAACCAACACTTTGACGAAGAAAAAAAAACAATGAAAAAGTGTTCATTTCCTTCTTCACCCCTCCCCACCCCCTCCCCATCCACTCACAGAGAGTCCTCCCCTTCTATTTTTCTCATTCGTCTTTCGCTAAGCATCAGAGAGAAAAAGCACACACAAATAAAAAAAGAAAAGAAAAAGAAATCTGAAAAAGCGAAAAAATCTGAGAAGTCTCTGTCATTAGCTGGGTCCTTTTTTAATGAGGCCATTAAGAGCGACACGTAGAGCAAACAAAACGTTACTCGCTCTTCCCGTCACACGGCTAAACCCTACGCATCTACGCGTTTTCTCGCTCCTTTTCCTTCGCAGACTTTCTGTCGAAACGGCGGTGTGATATGTTTGTAAAAGGATTTGTGAGCCAGGGTTACCAAGAGAGGTGATAGTATCGCTAAAGAGTCTCGGTTGGCGACCGCCAAAAATTCAAATTTGGAATCGGGTGATTTAGATCTTAGTATTCATTTATGAACGAGAACTCGTTTGATCCGTTTGCTTATAGGAAGATGAATTTAAGGGCTTACAAAATAGAATTGATGGCTTATAGAATATACTAAGCAACATACTTCAATTACTCAAATATTTTGCTTTCATTTTTATAGAATTAGATGAAACTTTCTGCTCTTGTAATATGATGGTTTCCTAACAAAATTTGCTTGTAGGAAGACGAGTTTAATGGCTTACAAAATAGAATTGAGGGCTTATAGAATATACTAAGCAATATTCTTCAATTAAATATACTTAATATCTTAAATATACTTATTTAAATATACTTTAATGTTTTACTTCCATTTTCATAGAATTAGATGAAACTTTCTGATTTTATAATATAGTGGTATTACTAAATGAATTTATAAAAAATTTGAAATTTCTATTATAGCATAGTATTTTTAAACCAGAATGACGATAACGGAATTTTAATTTTCAAATTTCTTAATGTGATAATTAGATGAATGCGTCGCTCATAGATAATAGGTTAAAAATATATATGCAATTTCAAAGCACACAAAAAGTTTTTAAATTCAATATATAAAAAAACAGAAAAATTTTAAAGGAATAAGCGATTTTTTTATATCTAAAGGTAAATAATATCACAAGTAATAGCATCATTAGTAAAATATCAATTATAACTAAAATTTTAAAGATTCTAAATTCTATTTTTCTTGTGCTTGGTATGTGAGTAAACTCGAGAATTTATATGCTCTCAGAATTTATATACGAGGGCCATTATTTTTAAAAAAATTTCAACTGTACCAGAAAAGAAAGAAGAACAATATTGTCAACCTTATAAACAATTCTGAACGATAATTTATTATTATTTTTTTATAATTTAAAAATTTTTGTTAAGTCCATTTTATTTTCAAGACTATTTTATTGCAATTTTCTTAAAATTATTTATTTATTTTCATCTTTTTAATTTTAATTTATAAAATGTAAAATTTTAATGACATTTTATAAAACTTTGAATTTATTCTAATTTTTTTGTCTTAAATCTTTGTCTTATATCCAGACAAAAAAAAATTCAAGATATTTTATCACAATTATTTGGTATTGCTTATGAAGTTCCAATTCTAACAAATATTTACGTAAAAAATTTCTCAAATTTTAAGAGACATTAATTGATTGTTTAGTATTCTAATAGTGTTGTTAGGTTTTGTAAGTTTATAACTGTTTTTTATATATAGAATGACTGCGGAAATATTTACAGTTTCTTTTGTTAGATGCAAGTAAAAAATCCAACTGTCTAATGTTATAAAAAATGTGGCCATAAGGAAAAATTTGGACTTCTTTCTTTCCGGACATTTACATGCTTTTGTAATTTATTTTTTAAACACATTTATTTTGTTTATTTCGCTCACGTTTCGCATTTAATCATCTGCTAATAAATAATATTTTTTTATTTAATTATCGTTTGCGCTTGAGTTTATTTTAAGAGAAAATACAAGAGGAATTTTATCTATATTGAACTAAGAGGATAATTTAATATGAATTATATTTATCTTGAATTAAAAACTTAATAAATATTCATTTAGAATACAAAAATATTCTAAGATAAATTCACAGTGAAATGAGAGGACTTTCATATTTTTATTCTTAAAAGAATCATAAAAATTTATACATTTTTAATTTAAAATAAACAAAAAGGTTATAATTGTTTAGAGATAGTATGATTTAATCAATTAATAAAAATTACACCATGAAAAGGTTTTGAAAGAATTCAAAAACCTTTGAAATTACTGTGGATTAATCTTCCATTCAATTCAAGAACGTTTTTTGTTTACGTCTAATCTATTTATAGAAATAACTGCGTATTTAAAAGTAATAAATATTAAAAGTTGACTTTAAAGTATAATAAAAGGTTTTCTCTAAAATAATATTCCCATTTCTTTTACGAGCGTTTTTTTCCCTCTACAATAGAATGTACTGTATAGTTTCCTTGGTAATATGATATTGAAGATGCCAATATTTACAGCCAAGGTTTTTTTAAAACAGAAACGAAAGAATTTAAATTGAATATTATATGTCTTAATCTGTAAATATAATAATTTTTTTAATTTCTTGCACTCGAAATAAAAGTAATACTTTATTGCATAAGAAACATTATGCAATAAAGTATTACAAAAAATGGAATGATCAAGTATAACATAACGTTCAAAGTGTTATATTAGTAATTGGTTGGCACTTTAAGCTGATTAACAAAACTATATTTGATTTTTACTCAATAACGCCACAATTGTTCATATATAGTGGGGGCATTAACACAAGGCTCTGAGAAAGAACATGAATTTCTAAACAATTAAAATAAATATTCAAATATAATCAGTTGTTGGAGATATTTCTAAGAAAACCCTCCGTTAAATTCAAGACATGTTACAGCTGTGTCTATTTTATATGGCATTGAGCCAGCTGTATTGCTATGAATAATGCTAAGCCTATTTAAATTAATTTAAAATTTTTCCACGTGATTATATTTGACATCTGATATATTTGTGCATGCGAAGTAAAATTCTTCTTGGATTTTAATCTGGATGATAGTTAAATATGAAGCGTATTTGTAAGTAACCTTTGAAATGTCTTTCCTTTTAAAAAAAATTGAAGACGAGAGTACATTTTTTTCACGAAATAATGACCAGTTTTTTTAGAACGAAGAGAAGGTGTATTTCACCTGGAAAAAAAAGAGAGTTTATTTCTCTGATTATTCGAAGAAACTTTTACTTGAGGGGAAAAGTAAAAAGCAATACAGGCGACAACCTTCTAAGAGCAAGCCGAAAAGCTTAAGTCACGTATATTAGAGGAAGAAACTCGTCTGTAAGTAAAGAAACAACACTGAAAAAAAATTACTCGGCATTTAAAAAAACCCTACTCAGATACGAAGAAAATAAGACGCTCCATTACGTCCAAGAAGCAAGTAAAAAAAATATATAAATTCAACATTCCCCAAAAATAAACGCAAGGCGAAGTATATCCCCTTTTACATTAAGAAAAAACGCAATAAGAAGCTACAGGAAGCTCCTCTTTGCTAAAAAAAAATGATAGGGACATAGAGCTTAACACATATAGACGTCTCTGTCTTAATACCTCTTTGCGAAGCTCCTAGTCCTAGAGTAATGAGCTGGCTGTAGGACAAGAGTTTGTACTAGTAGTCCTGCCGCAAAAATCCTAGGAATAATTTGTCGTAATGGACAACCACAGCAGTGCTAATCCCCCATAGCTATCGGGAAAGGCAGAACGCTTTCCTTTACCCCCACCGACTACGCCGAAGTCACGTGATGCAACGGTACGTGATTTGAATGCCAATTATTCGGGCGCAAAATACTCGAAAGCTCGCTCACCCCCCCCCCCTTTCCTCCCGCTAAAATTCACCCCCCCTTTCGAACTTTATCTCGGCCAGTATTAAAGCGCGAGAGCTAATATTTAATCCCCCACCAAAGCGACGGAACCTGATTGGTCCACTACCCACTCGGTTTCTAGACACACAGAGTACTGCTTGGGCTACAAAATGGCGGCGGCGCGAAATTAATGTTCGGGATTACGGACGACAGTTTCTACGATTAGGAAGACACGTGACGGTAGTCATGGTTACCGATCAAGGTGAAAGCGTTCGGGGAATAACCGGGAGGTTTTAGTCTCTTCCAACACCTTCCTGCCAAGAATTTGCTCACTATTATAATTCGCGCCGGAATTTTCAGGGGCGAAACTCCTAGGGGATAGTTAAATTTAAGGCACTTCCTTTTGACAAATTTGTACCGTTCCATTCGCCCTGATACTTCTTCGGTCTCCGGAGGTAATGACTTTCACGAAGGGAATTGAGAAAGTTAAATATTAGGACTCACAAATGGTCTTCTCGCTTGTTGTGAAATTTTCAGAAATTATCATAAATTTCGGGGTGTGAAAATTTCGAAACCTATCTTGCTACGGGCACGAGTCATAACGATATTTGCAGACCTCGTCGGAAAGCAGGTTTTATTAGTGTATCTTGCAATTCTTTTATAAATATTTTTTAAACCAATAATTCTCTTTTTATATTATATATCCCATAGACATTTGAAATGATGTGAAATAAAGTGATCAAATATATTAGCTTCATTAGACAATTATAAAATTGTTTCATGTTTATCAAAGCATCCCCAATATGCTCCAGAAGGAATTGAATCTTGTGTATTGGAATAAAAATCAATTTCGTTGTTTACATGCTCTTCATCACAGGAGCCGGGAAAGCCTGATTGGTAGAGCGTTGGACTCGTACTCCTTAGGTAACGGGTTCGAAGCTCACCGGCCAAAAGAATCCCCGAGTGTGTGGGGATTGGCGCTTGTTAAATCTGTTCGTGGTCGCAAAGTCCTCCATATCGAGAGTAATATCACTGGGGGTACTGGGCCAGGGGTGATCGTTTCCTGTTCCAGGTCTAAATTACGATCTGAGATGAATGAATGAATTTGCATGAATGTAGTCCGCCCCCTAAAAAGGGTTGCGACGTGTGTGTAGCTAAGTCGTACTCTCGGCCTTAGATGGCGCTACTTCTAAAACAAGAAACCCATATTTTCGGCTTAAAATCTGCTGATGTATCAGCGGGGCTTGTCGATGGCAAGTGCTATAAGTAACAACAATAACATGCTCATCATAAAATTTTTACAAGAATATTTTTTATTCTTTAAGAAATGGAGGATTATAGTTTTCTGTCTTTTTTGTTTACAGATTTCTTCTTTTCAGTACACCCCCCCCTACAGTTTATGAATGTTGCTCTCCTGTTCCGCTTTACAACGGAAGGAGGGGTGCAGTAGCCTCTGAGGGTATGGGACCCTGAGCACCCGAGGTCAGTAGTCTGAATTCTAGCTTACACACGTCTTAAGCCTAGTTCCAACGAACCTTGGAATCTTCAGACGAGCCCCGCGTTCCCCCATTTTACCGCTTTTTCGGTTTCTTGGGGTCCTTTGTGATGCCTGCGAACGCGTTCGAAGTTCCCGTAAGTTGTTGGTAAAGTGTCCAGGCATCAAAACACCCCAAGAGGACCCAACTTCTGAAGATTTGCAGGACATTTGAAATAGGCTTTACAAACCCTTTTTAAGGGGTGGACTTCTTTTATCCACAGGTTCTAATCTAGATCTGGAACACAGAACGATCATCTCTGATACAGTAACCCTAGTGGTATAACTCTCGACATGGGGAACTGAGTGACCACGACAGATTTAACAAGTGCCAGCCACCACAAACTCGAGGAATTTTCAGTCGGCGAAGTTCGAATTCACAGCCTAAGGAATGTGAGTCCAAGGCTCTACCAACCATGCTATTCTGGCCTACAGTTTATGATTATAGTGTGTAAATAAAATAGCAATGGAACATATATATCTTTGATGAACTCATTGCATATTTTCTCTCCCCCCCACACACACACCTTTTCCTTATATATTTCGTAATAAGCCCTGAAAGGGGTACCTTTAATTCTTTAAATATTAGCCCTTTTGAAAAGTTCCAGATTCTATTTAGTCCAATCACTTTAAAAGACTTCAGCAAACTTGGCGAATTAATTGCTATCTATGCAACGTTTCACCAAGGAAACGTGGCCATTGACTTAACGGTTAGTATTAATTTTCTAAGAACATCTTAAGAGTTGTATTCTAAGGAAGTACTTAACCAGCTGTATCTTTTGTTCTACATTCGAGTTCAAATACATATAATGCTATTTTAAAATATAATTTAAATTTGATTAATTGCCTAGTTCTTAGCTCAATTAGTCCATAGTATCTTCATTCAAAAACATTCTCTTATTTTCTGATATGATTCCACTTTTCCTACTTAATTAATTCAAATAAAACTTTGCAAAAATGCTTTCGTCACCTGTTCCCACGCTCAGAGTGGAGGAACAAAAAGTGCTGATCTAAACAAATTCTTCTAAAAGATCCCTGCGTTTCCCTCATCTAAATTGGCTCGTGTGGAGAAATCTCTATCAAAATCTCATGGCATATAAAACCGAGGATAATTAATTGATTTCTCTTATAAGCTAATCTGCTCTTGTATCGCTTTCTGAATGATCGTGTTTTGTTCGCGTTGTTTGTCAAAAGTCATGCCTCCCACATTGGAAATAAAACAAACACAAAATTCAAAGTGTCCTCTCTGACTTCGACCACGCTTCTGCTTTGAAAATAATGCTTACATATATCTTGTTAAGTTAAACACCTTCTGTTTTAAGTCGCTAAAAAGATATTATATTCTACAGTTCACTTATTTAGTTTGTTATAAATCTCTCAATATTATCGCATACATAAAAAGACAAAGAATAATTTCAACAAAGAATATCATCAACAAAGAATAATTTCATTGATTTATAGACAAAAATTTGATGCAAATCACACTCTAATGATATCAAGTGGCAACTTTCCACCATCTAGTAAGGTGCATTTGAGTTATCGAATTCACAGATAAGCAGACAGATAATACTCCAAACATCGTTTTATCTGACAGGGTGATCTAAAACACGGTGATTCATTTAAATCTCGGTATCAGAATTTTCAACGGTTATATTACTTGGTCTTTCTATATATCACTTTCAAGAAATCGTCAAAATATTTCTTTTTAAGGGTAATAAAATTATTAAAAATTAATGTCAAATATCAATTTATAATTGTACTTTGCTTTTCTTGCCATGGTATTCCCAGTTATCAAAAGGAAAAAAAAACATCCATTCTTATTTAATAGATAAAAAAAATAAGGAATCAAAATCAGAAGGAGAACAAAACAAATCAAAGCAAAATAAACATAACAAAAAATATCAGAAGAAAATCAAATAAAAAAAACTAGATGGCGTTAGCGACTCATATTCCGCACTGTTGCCAAAACCTAAGTGACACACATTTATCTGTTTTCCGAGCCTCCCTTTTTACGAATGATACGATAGCGAAGGGTGCTCATGTCACTTCAGTTCGCGGGGTGGGGGATGCACCGATTTATGATGCGGCGAGAACAGAGTTGATAAGCTCCCCGCTGTCAGCCCCCCTCCCGGCTATTTGGCTCCATCTATCTGGCTTATTCGCCGACCATTGGCCATAAAATTGCTCCTCAAACATTTTTCCCGCCTTCCGGATTTTTATCTCGGAGAAGGGTTGCCATATTTGGCGATGAAGTGATGATTTTAAAAAATGAGTTATGCAAATGAGCGCTTTGAGATTTTACTTGATTGAATTAAGACCTATAAGGAGAAAAAGTTTATTTTCTTAGAAAGATTTCGAAAGTTTTTTTTTATCTCATTAAAATTGTTTTAATTATTTAAAATCTTATAAATATAATATTTATTAATAATTTTTGTGCTTTCTTGAAATATTTGTAACTAATGTTTCCTACTGATAAATTTAAATGGGCGAAAAAGCTATTGTTTAGAAAGTAAATTGAAATTGGTTCGAAGTGTTATAAAAATAAAAAGAAGATTCATTTACATTAACTTAATTTTTTTTAAAATAAAATCTGCTATGCACATTTCAATGTATCATAGAACAGAATCTCTTGAACGGCCTAGCAACACGTGC
Organism: Argiope argentata; assembly: GCA_026289955.1. Lineage (NCBI taxonomy): Eukaryota > Metazoa > Arthropoda > Arachnida > Araneae > Araneidae > Argiope > Argiope argentata. The sequence goes on from JAOUZG010035770.1 coordinate 1,699,804, forward strand.
TCTTGCAAGTTAAATTATATTTTTATTCATTTTAATCGTTTCATTGAATGAGCCACTTTAGTATTGCAAACGATCCAAAAAACTTTGTCTCGCATTTATTGTTTTTAAAAAAATATCACATTTCCTCTTTATTTCATTTCATATCATCAAGTACTCAAAATATTTTTCTAGGTTTTGTTTGCCGAAGATATTAACTTATTTTTTTAAAATCAAAGCTTTTTTAAATGCAATAGCAACACGTTATTATAAGCTGATTTTTTTGAGATGTTCATGCTCGTAATATTATTTTTATTTTTCGCCTGAAGATTTTTGTTGACGCCAGAAAACCTCAATCCTAAAACAATATCATGCTCTGACATAATAAAAAGTATTTCTCTTTATAAATGTATATATTTATTATTCTTGTAATTTGCAATATTTTGTGTAATATGCAATTATTTCCTTACAATATTAAATGTTTTCAATAAATGACTCAGCTCCCCAAATAAATAATTAAATAAATTAAATTTTTATTCGATTAAATTATGCACTAAAATGATCTGTTTGGTTCGCATCTCTCATAGTGTATTAAAAAATTATATTTTCAGAATTCATATATTTCCTCACTTTTCCAATCGAACTTAAAAGCAGGTGTTTTAAAATATTATTATTATTTTTCAAGAAACTGTTATTGTCATTTTACTATACATTACAAGAATTCTGTTTTAAAAAATATCAATTACTTACCAATATGATTTATTCTGTGAAAAATTGATTTTCAGATCCGTTTTTTTCCTTCAGAAAATAATACTTCATCCTTTATTTTTCCCATATTCTACGCTGTAATAAAAATGTATAATAGTATTTAACACATAAAATGACGATATAATTTACAAAGTTTGAATATAAAGTTTTATTAAATAATAATATACAAAAAAAATTCCGAAATTTCTAAATATGTGAAATATTAAAAGATAATTCAAATAAATAATAACAAGTTTTATAGAATATTTATTAGAACATGAGGAATAAAATGAAATAGATATGTTTATATTTTATTAAAAATATCCTTATTAAAAGTAATAGTTTTAATGTGTGACTTAGGTCATGTTGTACCATCACGTTTGAACTGGAGAAATTGAGATTTTTTTCTTATTAAATACAAATAAACACAGATTTTTATCACTGACAAGGGAAATATTAACTTATTTTTAAAAGAAAAATTATATCGAGAGAGTATTACGTTATAAAAATAAATACTTATTATTTTTTCAATCTAAATTTTCTCTCTCAAACGAAGCACTGACTTGTCATTTAGAAAAGATTTACTAATTTAATCAATTTACAAAATTAAACTAATTTAATCAATTTACATTCAAAATTTGTCCAATACATGAATAAAGATTATATAACTACATTGAAGCTAATGCCATTTTTATAAACTTGAAATATAAATTCAGAAAAATATTTTATACCAAACAATTTGAAATTCTAAAAAAAAAAAAAAAAAAACTTCAAGTTTATTCCAAAATCTAATCCCGAAATTCCATTATAGCTTCCATTTCGTTATTTACAGTATGATTTAATACATGTCGTAAAAAATGTATCTTTTTCTTACTGAAATATTATTTTAGTGTCAGATGCTTACTTTTGCATTGTTTACTCATTTTGAAGTTTCAAAAGACAAAAATAATGTGTCATAATTGTTTGATGCAGAATATACGACCTTTTATTCATAGGAATTATTTACGAAAAAATATATATACCATTGTATTTTTAGACAGAAATTATAATAAAAATGCAGATTCAATGATTGACGTTTGTTGATTGTTGACGAACAAATTCAATGTTTTCATTCTTCAAACATTATTTTAAAACATATCCTTCATAAATTGTCTCATCTTCATCTTTTACTTTTTTTTTGAAAATGATTGGATTCTTCTACCTCATATGAGTACTGTTTATTCTCTTTCAATTCTCCAGACCAGTTTTTTGAAAATCCAAAATAGAATAATTGTAACATTGAACATGAGTTTTAATTAACCTTTTAAAATGTGACCTTGCATCTGTTTATAAATCTCTTTTTATTAAAAATTTTAAGAATATTTCATACAATTTTAATTAATTTTAAAATCTCTTATAACTTAGAAGGAGTAAAGCCATAGTTATAATTATATTTTTATTTATATTTTTTTCGACGATTTTTTTTAAAATTATGAACATTATTTTAATATTAAATTAAAATTGCTTATTTTGACGCTTCCTCCAAAAAAATATATTCTTCAAATCTAATGTTCAGAACGGGGGGATGCTCAGTTGAAAACATTTTAAATTCTTTTTTCCATGTAAATTTTTAAAATACGATAATATTAACATTGCTTATGAAAATGAAGACTTGACCATAACCACAGTCACGAAAATGGTTAACATTATAACTGCCACATCTCCATTGTCCCTTTCCGTACCGCGTAATGAGGGTAAATTGCCTTTGGCAGATAAAATGGCTACTTCGCCTTAATCCTCCTTATCAATTTAATAAGGTAAAATGATGCTTAACAATAGTATTATGTGTTTGATTTTCCAGCATATTTGTCCTTAAATAGTATCACAAAAGCATTAGTTGTTGTTGTTGTGACTAATGACATTTTAGAGTCAGTTACTTGAGAATTATCTGTCAGCGATTTAAGCCGAGTGAGCGTCACTTGCTTTTTCAGTAGCGCCAACTAAGAACCAATAGTACTACTTAGTTACTTCATCCGTTATATTTGCTTGTACAAGCCCTATTTCCATGGGTGGGTACATTCAAAAGCATCACAAATCGAAAACTTAAAAAAGAACAACTATGCCCGAATCAGGACTCGAACTCTAGATGCCCAGATCATGCATTAATATTTTATCCCTGTCGCTACTATATTTATCTTCCTTTTCAATTGCTATGTCATAGGGCCGCCCTACGACAATAGCCTTGAACCTTTAATTGTTCTCCCCATTATACTCTACTGAATATCAGAAGGTCAAAATATAGCCAAATGGAAGGTATGGAAAATTTAAATATATATTACAATTGACAATATTATCACCTCATGCAATTTCGTTTGTTTCTAATTAATGAAACATAAAACTTTTGTTTTTCTCAAATGATTTCTGTCCATCTTGATGAAATCATATTTCATGAATCTGCTTTCTATAAAATATTGCCTTTCCAAATGTTGCTAGGATGGGTATAAATCCCAAATTTTTCCGATGCCTCTTTATAGAGATGACACCTAAATAGTATGCTACCAAGGGTATGCTCTACTATTTTATAATTTGATCATTGATTCCCAGAATACCAAAGACATTTACAAGTCACATAAATGAAAAGACAAACGTTCGTTTAACAGTCTAATAAACATATCATCAAATAAAACTAATATTATCATGTACGATTATATAATAGCTCAAAGAGTACCATTTTTTTCGTCTACAATGTCAATGCCACATGTGATCTTAATAAAACAATTTTAATTCAACTTAACCAATACCAGCGCATTACAGTAAACTCTCAAATTTTATAGTTTACTTCTCTATAGCTATGCCACTGATACGAAATATCGCCATATTTAGGCTCGGCAACCTATTGGTGATCCCACTGATTTTCAAAAAAATGAAGTCAGCCACAAGAAACCTATGAGAAAAAGACATATATGGGTTTTATTGCCATTGTTCTCCTGCATGATTGCATAGCTAATCAATAGATGCCATTTTATTGCTGCCTATCATGTGAATACCAAATATGATCCAAGTAAGCCGATTTCAATGAAACAATTCCCACCACACTTGCCAAAATCACCACAATCCAATAAACTTCTAACTACTTCAACTGTCTTCTTTATAGTTACGCCATGCCACCAAGTTATTCCTATCGTTGTTGTTGTTAGTGGCACTTGCCATGAACAAACTTCACCATTTTAGCCAAAAGAGCATCTCTTGTTTTGAAGTAGCGCCAACTAGGGCCAAGAGCATGACTTAGCTGAACACTGATCACAGTCGATTGCACAGCCCCTTATTGCAAGGGGGCGCATTCATATACTTTGTAGATCGAACACATTAGAGCAACCAAGCCCGAACCCGGGACGCCCAGCTTTAGGGGAAGATATACTACCTCTATGTCAGGCTAAGTTATTCTTTATTACTTTACTGATTTTCAGTGCAACTAAGAAAACCACATGTAATTTATGTAGAAAAAACAAACTTTTCATTAAGATTTAATCATGTGCAATCTCATGCATGATTGTATAACTGTTTAATACTGATAATCATGCATGATTGTATAACTGTTTAATACTGATAATCTTATTTTTGCTTTGTTAATCTCTGCATACCTTATTTTTTTTTATTAATTATGCTTTGCTCTCCAAAATCAGGAAATATGTGATGGGTATTTTTAAAGTAACAAAGGGCAGTTATTATCATGTGAGAACATGATGTTGTTTTGATGTCTCCAAAATTTAAGGGTAATTATTTATCTGCTTTTATCAGAATTGAATTATTACTATGTATGCTTCTTTGAAAGCAAATGCGTTTTTTAAAAAAATTGAGATTATTTTGCCAGTTTTGCTTTATTATTGCTTATGCTTCTTTGACAGCAGATGCTTTTTTCAAAAGGTTGACATGCTTTTATCAATATTTGTTTATTATTACGTATCTTTCTTTAACAGTAGATGCGGTTTTGAAAGGCTAATGAAGAACTGTACCATCATAGCTGTTATTTCATCTTCATCTTAAAATCGGTCGAGCTCCAAAACTTTGTTTTTTCAGATAGAAAAATTGAAAATCAAAGTTATATATATACAGAGGGAGAGGGATAGAGACAGATAGAGAAGTCTCGTGAATATTTCAAACTGATTTAAATTGGTTAAGGACTCAAATTAATTAAGAGAAATAATAACTTAAAAATAATAATGTTCTCATATGATAATTTGAAATTCACGATCGAAGACTTCATTTTTAAATTTAATCTTTCGTCTTGCTATTTATGATTCTTCTTTTAGTAAAAGTGGTGAAGTTGATTCCGATGACACTTTAGTGTTATTAAAAAATTTATGCTTATGGATATATTTTTTATTTACTATTGTTTGATATGAAACAAATGAGATTAATAAATCTATTTTTTTAATTATTTTAAAATAAAACTTGGTTCATAAATGGCGCAAGACAAAAAAAATTTTTTTGTCCAAATTTCTGTCACAATTCTTGAACACCATGTACGTTTCTGGCTAACTGATTTCAATGAAATCTTGCCATCCGAACTGGCGCCAAGACCAGTGGCCTTCTAAACTTTACAGGCGACTTCCAGTAACCCTTGGCACGATTTGGGGGTTTGACAGTTCACAAAAATCTCAGTTCCCACCGCCCTCGTATCCCTGGGAGCTTTTCACGAAGCTTCGCAAAGATGTTCGACTCTTCTTCTGACCACCGCATCATTTTTCCCAAATCTCCACAGATTCCCAAAAACCAAAAGAGAGGCTTTCCACGCCTCGTGTGGGGATTTTCGGGAGGGATTTTTCTTTTCTCTTTTCCCCCACGACTGTCTTAAAAGCCCGCGGAAAAAGGGAAGTTCTTTTATTTATTTTTTTATTTCTGAGCGTATTTCTGAATTTTATTGTGTCGTAAAATTCTAACACGTAGGAACATATTCGGCGTGAAATGCCACACAGACATTTTTAAGTTCTTCTGCGTCTTCTTTTTTTTTTCAGTCTTATTCAAAGAACATGTTTTCAGATAACGATTCTAGTACTGGGAGAAGTATATGAGTGTTTCGTGACATTAGTGATCGCAGTTTTAAGTCATATATTCAAAGCTACGTAACAGGTTTGTAGAAGGGCTAATGTTCACAGATAATGTTAACATAACGAGATGTTTGCAACAATGTTTCATTTTCTTTCAGTAATTTAAGACGGGAATTTTTGTATCAGATGATCAACTCTAAGAGGGAAGAATGGAATAGACTTTGAAGGAAATATACCAAAATTCTGGTGTGTGTTTTATATTGCCGTTGTTTTCGTGTTCCGCTTTACAATAAAAGGAGAAGTGCAGTAGCTTCTGAGGGTAAGTTCGATCCTCCCGAAGGCACATGGATTTAAACCACGAAGGCTGAAGGCTGAATGATCGGACCACCACAACAGCAATTCAGGTGGGAACTATGGCTGAGTCCTAATGATCATCACCAGGCACGGTACAACACTTCCAGTGGGAAGTAAGCCCCGTCATCTATGTGAGGAACCTATCCCCATCTATTAGTGTACACTCCAGGTTGGCGAGATCCAATCACCATGCCAAAAGAGGATGATGAGGTATCTCATCCTCTTTTCATGGTCCCCCCCAGGTGAATTAAGCTTCTGAGGATATAAACCCCTGAGCACCCGAGGGCAGAAGTCCAACATCAAGCTCACATGCGTCACAAACTTTTTTTAAGGGGCAGACTTCATTCATTCATCCACAAATCGTAATTTAAATCTGGATGAAAGGACGATCACCTCTTCTCTAATACCCCCAGTGGTATTACTCTCAAATTGGAGCACTTTGTAACTATAACAGAATTAATGTGCTCTAGCCACCACACACACGGAGAGCCTTCAGCTGGAGGGAAAAACAATACAGATATTAAAATTATTGAATACAATTTTATTTAAATATTTCTCATCTTAGTTACATTAGTCGATATTTTCATCTAGTCATCTTATTTTAAATAAATTGCATATGACCTCCCCCCACACACACATAGTTCCCTAATATTCAACTTTCTAAGCTACTATTTAGATTCATTTATTACTAATTGGACTTTTTTAAAAAATTTAAAACCAAAAAGGCAGCTAACATTCTTTATTAGAGGCCATACAATATATATATTTATAAATAATTATAAGTAAATCAATTCAGACATTACGCTTATTACACAAAAACATTTTCGCTATGTTCTCCGAAAATCGACTTTCATCGTAGTCACTGACTTGAATATTTTACGTATAGCAATCTCACCTCCCTTAAAAGTTACTTTTAGAAATGAATCTATAAGAAAATTGATGTTTGACTTTTTGAAATTTAAAATAAACAAGCAATATAAAAAAATTACTAAATTCCTTCTAAAGACAAAAGTGAAAATTTTTATTGTATTTACTTTTTAATAAAAAATTGCATTTTTTTGTTCTTGTGTTCCGCTTTACAACGAAAGGAGGGGTGCAGTAGCTTCTGACAGTATAAGTTCCAAAGCATCTGAAGGCTCAGGGTTCCATAGGGGGTCAGAAGTCTAACTTCCAGCTCACAAATGTCACAAACCATTTTTACGAGGCGGATTTCATTTATACATTTCTTTCATTCCTGCACAGATCGCAATTTAGATCTGAAAAAGAGAACGATCACCTCTGACCCAGCACCCCCAGCGGTATTATTGTCGACACGAAAGATTTTGTTACCACAACAAACTTAACGTCCGCCAACAGACACACGAAGAGTCTTCATCTGTCGGGTTCGAACTCGCAACCTAAAGGATGCAAATCCAACGCCACGCTAACGAGGCTATTAAGGCCTAATAATTACATTTAATATAAAGATCGAAGATTAATCGGCCTTCTGGCTCAGAGGTATAGCGTCTTCCTCGTGTTATGGGAGACCCGGTTTTGGCGTGGTTGATCTTCTGTGAGATATATGTGAGTTGTGTGACTGTGAACCCCTGTAAAAAGGGGCTGTGCAAGTAAATGGGGTGAGTTTGTAACTAAGTCGTACTCTTGGCCCTCGTTGGCGCTACTTCAAAAACAAGAGACGCTCGGCTTAAATCTGCTGCTGTATCAGCAGGGGGCTTGCCCATAGGCAAGTGCCATAAGTAACAGCATATCGAAGATTTATACTGAGAAAGTTAGTTTTTAATAATTAATAAAAAATTAATGAATTAATAATTGAAAAAACTTTATTAACATTAAATGTCATCCACTATAAGTTTAAAAATATTTACTTGAACTTGATTGGATGAATAAAGTAATTTATTAACGATTGAAAATGTAAATAAGATATATATCTATAGTGTGAGTGTGAGCTAATAATAGGAATTAAAAAAAGGTTCCCAACATTCTGCAATAGCAATCATGCATATAGTAGATTATTGTTACGATAAATGTGATTATCACGGTGATTATGTGTAATTATCAGTGATTATTCATAACTACCAAACTTAGTAGTGATTATAAATAATCATTGTTAATTACATATTATAACCCTATTAATCACATTTAATGTAACATATATTTTATAGGAAAGATGCTTAAACCAACACTTCAATTGAAGGCCCCTGGTAGCGAACAGAAGGTCGAACACGTGCTGAAAGAATTAAAACAGGGTGCAGGCTGCACACATTTCGCAAAAGGTAAGATACTGCACGGTGTATGCCCCCCCCCACATCCCTGGTCTGCGTTTTACGCTCTGCAGCCTCCTAATGGGAAGGGACCCGCGGTGACATTTGCCCAATTTCACGCACCCCAGGGGGCTTTCCTCACCCTCCCCTCCGATGAAATCGGCCCGGGTGCGTGCAATATCGTCGTCTGGAGAGTCGGCGTACTTCTTTGTTTATCGTCTGTTAGCGGCGATAGAGGTCGCAACAGGCAATAAATTCACTAATGGATCATTAAATAATAATAGTCAAAGGGGTTAGAGCTTCTGTTTCGAGGCCCCTTACTGATCCTTATGGTTTTAAAAGAGTCGTTGGAATGTTTCCGCTTATTACTTTTAAAGGTAGTTTGGTTTAAGTAATTGGAGTTTCATTTTTTTCGTATTTTACTCCATCAAAAACTTACTTATTTTAATTGAATCTCAGTCAAAAATATTTGAACCAATTAAAATGTAGTAATCTTCAATGTAATAAATTTTCAAATTTCTTATCTACTATTTCGGAGTAGAGTTTCTACTAGTTGAAACCCATTTTAAAAAAATCACGGTGAAAAACAATAAAGATGGATGAAAAAAAAAAGAAGTATAAATAACTAAAGAAAAGAAATAACTAGCATTGATTGAATATTGAAAATATGTAATGCAGTATATAAAATCTGAAAATTGCGATTGTTATAAAATTCGGACCAAAAAATTTCAACATATTTGTGTAACTGAAATTTACCTGAATTTAAAAAAAAAACATTTTTGAAACTATATCACGGAATACTATATATAAACAACCCATTGAGCTAAATAAATCAAATGGAATGTATGACTTTAACATCAATGTTGCAGATTTCTTTCAAATTTTAACATAACATTAGCATGTCTGTTAGAATGCAAATATGCACGATTTCCACATACCTTCAAGTAGATAAATACAATTTAGTACAAAGGTTTAATAAATAAAATATGATAGTAACAAAATTTGCATCAGGTCTGTTTGTCTGTACATTTCTAATCATTCAAATGCGATTACTCAAAATGTAAAGACTTAGATAGCCACAAAAGGCTACTCCTCTCGCCAGAAGACATTCGGATAAATCTGAATGCTCAGAACACTGTGACAACATTGGCAACAATTAGGGTTGAATCCTACCAAGATATAATCACCGACCACGGTACAATCCTAGACGTAGGCGGCACGTCCAGTTATTATTAGGATATTGCCAAACACATACCATTTCTATAGGTACTTGGTCAATGATAATGAACCATCTTGTTGGAAAATTCTTATTCCATTTTCGATATGCCACCCCCTTACAACAGTAGGATCAATGATTTAAATAAACGAAATTTGCAAATTTAGGTTTTATTTATTATATGAAAATATTTCAAAATTCCTTATTCGGTTTTATTCATAATACTACAGCACAAAACGCTCACGTAGGGGACTCTAAAATTTTTTTTATCTGAACATCCATGGATATTTTGGCGGTATTGTTTTTTATGGCAATTACAAGGACAAGCTAGCCTTCAAAAAGGGGTTGTGCAAGCGAATGTGTGTGATAGAGCTAAGTCGGTCCTCTACCTATTTCTAGGTGTTCTGGTCCTTGTGACTAACAGATACTGCAATCTTTTCCCATCCAGTCATGGACTTGGTCTAGCATTGCTGGCCAACGGGGGCATAAAATAACAACAGGACAAGCTATGTGAGGTAGTCGGCGATTTACGTTCTGTAGAAACGCCAATTGGGGCCAAGAGTTGGACATTTGCTACTAATTCATCACATTAGCTTGCACAGCCCCTTTTTACACATTTACACACCTTACAGATAGAACAGAGAACAACAACCATGCCAGAATCAAGACTCGAACCTTGGGCCCTAGATCATGAGAAAGATACTCTCTCCTACGCCAGGATGCCGGCTTTTATTTTGGCGTATATAAGTAAAGAAAAATCTTCATTGATTAGTATGTTAGAAAATTACAGTAAGTCCACACCTCTTATTTCAATATTTTTAATCTAATTGATAGCATTTTTAATAAAAAACGAGAATTAATTTAAATATATTACATAGATTCTATACCTCATGTACGTAAACAGTTTCAATTTCTAAATATTCGAATAGTTTGAATAAAACTTTATATAAATTTGAATAGGAATCCTCATATTGTTTCATTAGCTGCTCAAGATTTAATCTTTTGATCAAATTTGACGGTGTCGGCAGGTCAACTGATAAATCAAAGATCAAAAGAAATGAACTGATTCGATTCGGATCCGGGTTGGAAACTCGTTGGCTAAGAATCAACTTCAGACTCACTATGTTGAAACAGATTTTAAACCTATTGAGGCATTCACCTGAATTTAATATTTTCAGGTAGGACTTTAAAAAAAGAAAAAGAAAGGCCCGAAAGGTAACAAAATCAATCTTTCTCTATGCTTAAATGCCAAAAGCTAGGTCCCACAAATATATTTTTTTATTCAACGTACAAATAAAAACCAAAAATACTTTATAAATTTCATGGAGGTAAGCTAAGCTCCATTTTCGCTACATATAGATAAGGTAAAAACAGATGGCACCTTCATTGAATAGGGAAACATATCCTTCAAACTGTATATATATTGGGCGGTTTGTGACAGAGTGGTCAATATATGGCAATAAAAAAATATCTACGGCCTTTTTTGAAGTATTGCCACGAAAGAGAAAAAAAATTGCACCTTGCAATAAACACGCAGTTTTAAAACTGGTTTATATATATATATTGTTGATTTAATTTTTTTTCCGTATATTTTTCACTCCCAAAAAGTGTGAGATTTGTCTCTCCAATCTTTCCAACAAAAAAAGAATGAAATATATATATATGAAGGGGGTGGGTGAGGCAATACCTATTTCTATCGCTTGAGTTGGCATTTAATAATACCACCTGACCAACGCAGTGTAAAGAAAAAACGGGCCAAAATTGAAAAAAGGGGCACAAAATAAAATATAAAAAGCATACAAAACAGGGGAGTCCGAAATAGGAATTTTAAAGTGGTGGCATTGTGGTGGATTCCTGGAATTTTGTTCAAAGAGCAGGGGAGTGGGTGGGAATGGCATATTGTTCGAATTGTAGACCGGAAAACGGCAAAAAAGTCACCTAAACTTTTTTAATTATTTTTTCAGGATTTTCATTTCAACAATTTTTTTGAGAGGGTGGACGGCGGTGAGAGCCTGACAGCGCATAGCGGAATTGAATTTATAATAAATCTATACGTTATTTTTTTTAGTTCTCTCCACACAGAGGAATTTTTTCTCCTCTTTTAAAAAAATGAAATGAAATGAAATGGCATTGAGCGTGAATGAAGTTGATATTAAGGTTCATATAGAGTTAGAGAACATTTTTTTTCGAGAAAGCGTTTTGTGATGAGTTTTGGAATGATTACATGGGTGTAACAGTGCGAATGAAGTTAGTTGCTGGCATAGAATAAGAAAAATAGAATAAAAAATATCTACGGTAAAAAAATATCTATAAAAATATCTTTAAAAAATCTATCAAAAATATCTACATAAAATATCTATATAAATATCTATATAATCTATATATATAATCTATAAATCTATCTATATATATTTATATTTATCTATATAAAAATATCTATATATATCTATATATCTATCTATATAATCTATATATATAATCTATAAATCTATCTAAATAAATATCTATATATATCTATATAAATATCTATATATATCTATATATCTATCTATATAATCTATATATATTATCCATAAATCTATCTAAATAAATATCTATATATCTATCTATATAATCTATATATATAATCTATAAATCTATCTAAATAAATATCTATATATATCTATATAAATATCTATATATATCTGTATAAATATCTATATACCTATATAAAAATATCTATATAAAATATTTATATAAAAATATCTGACAGAGAATTAAAAAATATCTACGGATTTTTTAAAAAAATATCTCCGGAAATATATTAATTTATTGGATTTCTCTGGAATGTTTCGTTATTTTAAAAAATATTTCTAGAAAAATAATAATAGCAAGAAAGAGCTGTTAAACAAAATAAACGTTCTACTGAGATAAGTTTTCAATATTCAGCATTTATCATAAGTTATTTCATTGAATTCATGAGTTTTATTAAGCTAATGAAACCATAGCAGTTATTTTTATATAACACATAACACATTTAAAAAATTAATTTACTTTACTTACTGTTCCGCTGAACTAATATAATTTTATTATCTCAGTTTTCGTGCTCATCAGTTAGCAATAATGTTTATTGCTGTTTCTTAAGGAACTTGCCGTGGACAAATCTGCTAAGGCAGTCAGTGATTTAAGCCTAATCAGCGTCTCTTGTTTTTGAAGTAGCGCCAACTAGGGCCAAGAGTACGACTTTTGCTACTCACTCATCACACTCACTTGCACAGCCCCTTTTAACAGGGGGGGGGGGCATTCTAACACCTTATAGATAGAACACATAACTACCATGCCTTAACCGGAATCGAACCCGGGATGCTCAGATAAAGGGGAAGACACGTTACCTCTATGCCAAGATACCTGCTCTCTGATCTATGAATGTAATATTTCAATTAAGAAACAAGTATAACTGCTTTATACAAACTTTCTTTTCGTAGTTCTTCATTTTCATTTACATATAAAAAATATGTGTTATGAAAATGACTTAGCTCTCTTAAATAAGAGAATATCTATTTTATATGAAACTCGTTTTAGCCCTTTGTCTAATTCGTCACATTCGCTTACGCAGCCCCTTTTTACAAGGGGGAAAATTAACACAACTTACAGATAGAACACAGAAGATCAACCATGCCCGAAAAGGGACTCGAACCAGGTCACGGTGAAGACCCACTACCCTATCCCAGGACACCACAGTAATAATGTTTAACTTTTATTATGCCTCGTATTATGTGATAAAAATTATGTGATAAAAAAAGTGATAGATTCCATATATATATTTGAGTAAAGATAAATTTTTTAATATACAAGGATTTTGAAATAAAGAATAAGCTTAAACCTTTTACATACTATCTCTTATATTGTAGCATAGTGATGAAATTGAGCCCAACTATACGCTGAATGTTCATTCTATGTTCTTTTGTTACAGCCTTATAATTTCAAAATACAAGTACAGACCCCCTTTGGATGAAGAAAAATTAGTCAATACAATTGATTTCATCCATTATCAACCATCAACTACCTTTTAGATTGTAGGACAGTGACAAAATTGAGCTCAACTATATGCTGAATGCTCATTCTATGTTCTTTTGTTAGAGCCTTATAATTTCAAAATACAAGTGCAGACCTCTTTTGGATGAAGAAAAATTATTCAATACACTTGATCTCGTCCATTATCAACCATCAACTACCTTTTAGGTTGTAATACAATGACGAAATTGAGCTCAACTATATGCTGGATGCTCATTCTACGTTCTTTTGTTATAGCCTTATAATTTCAAAATACAAGTACAGAGGTCTTTTGGATGAAGAAAAATTATTCATTACACTGAACTTCATCAATTATCAACCATCAACTACCTTTTAGATTGTAGTACAGTGGCGAAATTGAGCTCAACTATATGATGAATGCTCATTCTATGTTCTTTTGTTACAGCCTTATAATTTCAAAATACAAGTACAGACCTCTTTTGGATGAAGAAAAATTATTCAATACACTGATCTTCATCAATTATTAACCATCAACTACCTTTTAGATTGTAGTACAGTGGCGAAATTGAGCTCAACTATATGCTGAATGCTCATTCTATGTTCTTTTTTACAGCCTTATAATTTCAAAAT
>JAOUZG010035770.1:1747549-1757563 GCA_026289955.1 Argiope argentata
TTAACCTAATCTCAATAACTAACATTTAGATTCATACTTAATGACATTTCTAAGATAATCATAACCAAATGTATGCAGAATTTTATGTATGCCAAATGTAAAAACAATTTAAGTAAACACAAAGAATTCTGGAAAAAGTTCCTTACAACACAATGTCACTGTTATTTGACTTAAATTAACGTAATGTCACTAAATAATATTTAGATTCATACTTAATGGCATTTCTAAGATAATCATAACCAAGTGTATGCAGAATTGTATGTATGCCAAATGTAAATATAATTTAAGTAAACAGAAAGAATTCTAGAAACAGTTCCTTACAATACAATGTCACTGGTATTTGACTTAAATTAACGTAATGTCACTAAATAAAATTTAGATTCATACTTAATGACATTTCTAAGATAATCATGACCAATCAAATCACCCTCTTTCCACAACAATCCTTTATTCCTAGGTTACAGCAAACGATACAAAAAATGAGTAATCGGTCTGTAATCCTTGCTTTTAACAAGCTTTTGCAACCCTATTTTGTAGCAATCTTCCACAATTAGTAAAACAAGGGATCCACAAAGGGTGTTTTGCGGGGGGGGGGCTGATTATGAACGGGGCCTTAAAGTGAGTGCTGGTGCAGAAGTGATCCCGTGTTAGGGTGGTTTGCCGAAGGGGGGGTAGTCAAATTAATCCACCCTTCACGCTGAGGTCACACAGTTGAACAATGGTTTGGAGAAAGCTACTATTATGCCATCCGTTAAGTCGGCTTAGCACAGCTGTGGGCTTAGGACGGACTGCCAATCGGAAATACATAAAATGGTGTCGATACAGTTGCAGAAAAATTCGCATTATATGGCTTTCCAGCTGATCGCGTATGATGTAGTCAAAAACAAACAATTTTCAAAAAATTCCAATTCAAAAGTTTGAAGAAAAATTCATATTTTAGGATTAAATCCGAAAAACACATTTTTATCATGTCAGAACATGACGTTGTTTTTGGCGTCAACAAAAATCTGTAGGCGAAAAATAAAAAAATTTTCTATCTGCAGGAACATCTCAAAAAAATCAGTTTTTAATAACGTGTTGCTGTTGCATTTACAAAAGGTCTAATTTAAAAAAATAAGTGAATGACTACAGCAAATAAAACTTAGAAATATGTCGTTTGGAACACTTTATTATATGAAATGAAATATATGGGAAATGCGATATTTTTTTAAACCATAAATCCGAGACAAAGTTTTTTGGAATCGTTGGCAATACTAAAGTGACTCATTCGATGAAACGATTAAGACGAACAAAAATATAATTTAACTCGCACGAGCACGTGGTGCTTGGCCGTTCAAGAAATGATGTTCTGACATGATACATTGAAATATGCATAGCGGATTTCCTTTTAATCTTTTTTTTCCCCCGATTTTGCTTGTGCGTAAAGTGAAAACAATAATTCTTAAAAACTGAGTTAACTAGATAAATTTTAATATCTGCTCTTAATACTGAAACTTTACCATTCTACCAATTTTGAACTTAATTCATACAGAAAGAATCTGTCGCTCTCTCTGTTTAAGACAATATGTGAACACTCTAACTGTAAAATATAAAAAAAAAAATCCAAATGAAATATGACACAAAAAACTGGTATCAGTAATGTTGATTTATATATAAGAAAAGAACCAAATCCTAAAGGAGTTAACACTCTATCGATCTCTGCTTTTTCAAGTATGACAAAAGAGATAACTCAAAAGCGTTATGAACTGAATAAATGAAATTTATTTTATGATGTTGTTACCAGGCGTCAGAAGTAATGGATCTGGTCAATAAGAGTTTTGGAGGAATCAAAATTCTTTGCATATCATAGGACATGACAACAACTACAACAGTAGCTTTTTAATAGAGTATATGGTAATCTCGAAAATTATAACATTCAAATACATATGATGTGTTATTATACTACATTGAGTATCAAATCCATTAAATTTATGCTGGTGCTGAAATAAGAGTATTTTGTTAGGGAAAATTTTTATTTGTTATTTTAATTTAATTTTTTTGAATATGCTAGCTAAAGATAGTAAAATTAATATCCTTTTATACAAGAAACAGAAAAATATTAAAAAGATCATCAAAAGATCTTGCTTCTAATATCGTAATGTGGATTTAATTTCATATATTGCAGTCTTTGTCTTAAATCGGTTGTGAGTTTTAAAAAAATGAAACAAACATATATTTTATTATATTCTGAAAATAAGGAGAGCGTTGAGGTGTGTGGGGATAAATATTTATCTTAAGGAAATATTTTTATGAGATCGAGGTTACTTTTGAGCAAGTTTTAAGAAAATTCTGATAAAAGGTATAACAGTATTAGAAAACTTAATGTTTTGCCTTTTTAAAGAAGTAAAAAATAAACTGTTGTCCATAGTTTTTCTTCAAATTTTCGTTACCATTTCTTATTTAGACAAGAGAGCACTTAAACTCACTTTCTTTATCATTAATTAATTGCCATCTCTGATTAGCCAACATAAATATTTTCAAAAAATTTCATTGCAATATTTTGCATTATAAGTTGGCATCAATGATTTCCTCAGTTAAATATTGTTTAATTTTCAGATTTTGATAAACATATACCATTTTAGAAGTCATATCTTTTTGTTCATTGTGCTGCATATTTCCTTAATTTTCTGTGCATATCATTTTTATATCCAATTTTATCCAAAGAAACCACAGAAGTATTTAAGTAGGGACTCATTTCGAAGTTATTATTATTATAATTATTATCATTGTTATAATTATTATTACATGATTTTGAAGTTACACCTCAGTTGTAAGTACAAAAAAAAAAATTCAAACATGTCTTATATGGAAACTTATTCATTGAGGAAAAATTACTCAAATCTCAATACTTAGATTACCAATAATGGAAAAGTGGAAAAATTAAATATTGATAGCAATGATGACAATGACTTCAGTCCTTTTTTAACAATGACCTATACGTAATACTTTAAACATTCAAAAATTATTTTAATTAATTCAAAAGTTTAAAAAAAATCGACAAAAATGTACGTTATTAAAAAAATATTTTTGGAAATTATCGCGAAAAAAGTAAAAATTTCGCTTAGTTTTTAATTAATTAAATATTTATTTTAAATCATCCTAAGTTTCATAATACCACCAGTTTGATAGTTCTAAATATTCCGGGCTATATAGAGCCAACATATACATACATTCATCTATATTATATTTATCATCCACATCCTTTCTTTCAGGCATAACATTGCTTAAATTAATCAACAAATAAACAAACTGCTCTTTATAGTTTTTGAAATGAAAAAAAAGTAACATCAACAAGACATTTTTGGATAAAATTTATGGTCTACATAAACCACGAAAAATTATTTCTCAATTTCAAACACAATCGATTAAGTTGTTTTCCTATTCATTCCAAAGCTTTTTTAAAAAAGCAAGCGTAACCATTTATAATCAAAATCAATAAATCAAAACTCAAACATGGCAAAACAAAAACCTTAATTAGAAATCCTGATCAATGAAAAAATAACACAACTTAAATAAACACTAAAAGCACCCCCCGCCTCCACTCCTCAATAGAAACAAGAATGATTCCTTTTTTCAGCTTACCACACACACACCCTCTCCTCAACTCCCCTACACCAATAAATCACAACAAATCTTCTCAAATTGTTGACACTCTGTACTATGCTAACGCTGGGAGTATAAAGAAGCTCTATCTTTTTCTCCATGTCCTAACATAACACTGTGCTTGCTACACAGCCTTTGAGGTTTTTAAGGAGCATCAGGATATATCTCGGGGGTAGGGGTGGGGTGGAAATAAATAAAATAATATACAAAGGCAAACGATTTATACAGAGTCTCTTTTGCGCAGCTCAGACGATTCGAAGCACGTATAGGCCATGTTCAGTCGTGAGCCAACTACCTAAAGAATCCATGCTGCATCCCTTCCCTGAAGAAGCATGCGAATAGACACAGCTGGTATGTTCTTTTAAGGTTCGCAGAAAATCGTCTGGAGAGGGGGTTTTCTTCCCAAATTGTGTTCTACGGCCACCCCTCTTCTCTTTTTCCCTCGCAGAACAATTTGTGTTCAGTCGTTTCTGCTTAAGGGTTTTCTGCGATTTGGTTTTAAAATATTGTAAATGGCGGAGTTGAGTATATACATATATATTTTTATATATGACGTGAGGTAAAAGTTACATTTACTTATCCTTTGCACCAGATTTTTTTTTCTTTTTTTGAATTTTATTCACTTTTATAGGCACGATTTTTTTATTCTTATTCTTTTTCTCCCATTCTTGTTAGGATTATAGGATGGAAATGGAATTGTGGAATATTTTATTTTTTTCAGGGAAAAAAACTGTTCGTTGGAGATTATAGTTGTTTTAGTTCCTTCAAAGAAGATCTCTCAGACGGATTGTTTTTAACGAGTTCATGGAAGGTCAATCACAATTCGATTTCTTAAACAAATTAAGTATTGCCATTTGAGTGAAAAATTTAAGTAAAAATTTGCTAATGGCAACGTAAAAGGGAAGATTTGATTTTTAAATATTAGAGATTGAGGAGCTGAATATAAATTTTTACGTGAAATATCAGATAAAAGTTGGAGAAGTTGTGTATATACACATAAATTTTTGTATGCGATATGAGGTAACAGTTATATTTACTTGGATTTTGAGCGATTTTTTGGCACAATTTAATTTTTTCATTGGCGTAATTTTTAGTTCTTTTCTTTTCTTTTTTTTTGTTAGGATTACAGAACGGAAATGAAATAGTAGATTATTCCATCTTCTTGAGAGATTCCATCTTTTTAGAGATAATGTTAATTTTAGTCATTGTAAAATTGAATGAACAAGAGTTGTATTAATTATGATAAGTTCTTGAGAGGCAATGACAATTTAACCATCTAAAAAATTATTGTTCTTTAAGTAATTAAGTAAATTTCCTTAAAGAAATTTTACTATTTTTTAATAAAATTTACAATTATTATTATATATGTGTAATTTCATTTTAAAAATTTTCAAATTTAGACTGTGTGTGTGTGTGTGTAATTCTTAGTGTTTAAAGACGTCAAAACTTGAAAGTTTCATTTTAGTAAAAAAATTAATGTAATACAATTACTATACATTTTACAATACATTGTTGCTATTGATTACATAAAAAGTCACTAAATCTAAATTGTTATATACTCTTTCTCTCCACCTTATTAATCACGCTAATCAAAATCATTCTAATTCTGAGTACCTTTTTAGTTATATTGTTCTACAGGCTAAAGCTGATTGAGTTATGAAGCTTTGAATTTCATTGTTTCATTGTTCTAATAAATGGTACATTCGAATTTCTAGATTTCTCATTTTGATTTCATAATTTTTCTCTAGGCAATATTTAAATGATATAAAATGGTTGAAATGTAATACATACATAAATAAATAAAAATGTAATAAATACATAATAAATAAAGGCTGTAGAAAAGTTGTTGAAAGCATGAAACGGTTCTTTAGAATATAAAATAGGATCGATAAAATAATATTAAATAGTTTTCAAATTATTAAATGGTTGTAGTTTAGTGAGTATTTATTTATTGTTAAAAGGGCAAAATAAGCGCGATTAAAAATTATAATAAATAAGTAAACACTTAAAAAATATTAGAATTTAATTCTTAGATAATGTTTTATGACTAAATTCTTAAATATTATAAATATTCCATTGTTTTTTCATCTATGAGAAATTATATATTTCTAAAAAATGATTGCGTCACTTTCGTTAAATTCTTCTAATTACTTATTAAGAAATTATTTGTTTTTTTATATTATTCTATTGAGAATCTTTATAATTTAGAATGCATTAAAATTTCTTTGGTGTATTTATAATTCGACATATTAATTGACTATATAATTAACTTAAACCTTTTTATTCCTATACTTCAAAATATTAACATTTTGGCCGATATATTAAATTTTTATTAATATAAATTTTGATATCATTTTGCAACATAATATCGTCCTTTATTATAATTTATTTAGTAAATGACGATATTGGGATTATTTTATGGTTTATTTCCTGTTTATTTCGCAGACGATAAATTGATGAATGTGAATTTGATCATTATAATAAATGAAATATAAATATTTCATGAACTTGACTTTTGATAGGATATTTATCTCAAAAATAATGAAACAATAATTATTCAACAAACCAGGAAACAATTCATTCAAAGTAGCATATAAAATGTATAATATTCAGATGGAATTATTTCATTTAAATAAATATAGTTTTATAATATGCAGATTAAATTATTTATCTTTTTTCTTTATTATTTATTATTATCTCTTAGTTATTTATCTTTTTCCGCATTGATTAAGATAACTTAAATTGAAATTATTGATAATAAATAAATAATTTGATTGAAATATATTTGATATTAGTACCACATTCCTTATTATATTACTGTGTGAAATAATTGATCCTAAAATTAATAACAAGTTACAGTTAACAAAAAATATATTTCAGTTTATTATTATTTTTTATTGTGATTTTTAAAAAAATGTGTGATAAAATTTTTCGGTTGTTCCATCCTTAAAAATGATCTAGAAATTATTCAAGGTCAATCACAGAAAGACAAAGCATATTCAACATAAAACTGTGAATTAGAAAAAATTTAATGTGGTATTTCAACTGTAAAATTAAAAAAACTAAAAAAATATGTTCAACTTACAATGCTTTTATTATATTTATATGCGTCAAAATGCTGAATATGTTTCAAGGTCACACTTACAAAACCAACTTTCTTCCAAAGCGTTATAAAAATTTCAAAGTACGACAAGCTTTGTTATTAAATATAATGTCAAAAGTATTTTGAATTTCAATTAATTTCCATCTGAAAGCAATGATATACATTTAATAAAAATAGTTATAACCATAAAGTTATTATTAATTTCAAGTGATTCTTTGTTACATACTTTCTAATAATCGATACAAACAATTCAGTAATGGATATTTTATCATATTTTAAACATTAAGAAATTAGTATTTTTAATGGTTGAGCAAAAATTTTATTAAAATATGTTTATTTAAAACACTGTTATATAAACAAACTCGATTCAGAAAAATATCCACCATTTACAATCACTGAATTACGGGGAATGGCAAGCATTTGACCTTGAAAATTTCAAGGTCAAAACAAAAAATTTAACTTTAGACATAATTGAGGATAATAGAGAGAAATTGTTAATAAACTTTATTTTTTTAACTTAGAATTTAAAAAATATTAAAAGTTATAAAAGTGAAAAAGTATATTTTATTTCCAGAAATTTTACGTTTATTCATTTCATTATTTTTCAAAAATACTCATATCATTTGAATAACTATTCTACATTCAAATAATTGTAATAATTAATGAAAAATTTTAACTATTTTTAAAAAATAAATGTCGCATTTACTGAATTGATTTTCATCTTTTAGTACAAAACTTCTGTATTGGTACAATGACTAAAATTTTTACTACAGAATCATATCGCATATTTTATTATAAAGCGTCTAGAAAATAACTAAATATTTCCACAGAACTATTAATATAATTATCTACATCATTTTAAGATGATTCTTTAGAAATGCAATTAAAAAGGGTTTCAAAGTCGTGTTTTTGGACGTATAATTGTCTTAGTACAAAACTTTGGTATTTATATAATGATAAAATTTTTTACTACTGCATCATATTACATATTTTATTAAAAAGCGTTTAGAAAATATCTACGTATTTCCACAGAACTATTAATGTAATTATCAACATCATTTTATAATGATTCTTTAAAAATGCAATTAAAAAGGGTTTCAAAGTCGTGTTTTTGGACGTATAATTGTCTTAGTACAAAACTTTGGTATTTGTACATATAACGATAACAATTTTTACTACTGCATCATATCACATATTTTATTATAGAGCACCTAGAAAATACCTACATATTTCCACAGAACTATTAATGTAATTATCTACATCAATTTATAATGATTTTTTAAAAATTCATAAAAAAGAAATGTTTTTTAGACGTATAATTGGCTTAGCACAAAACTTTGGTTTTTATATAATGATAAAAATTTTACTACTGTATCACATATTTTATTATAAAGCAACTAGAAAATATCTACATGTTTCCACAAAACTATTAATATAATTATCTACATCATTTTAAGATGATTCTTTAAAAAATTCATTAAAAAAAGGATTTCAAAGTCGTTTTTTTCGACCTATAATTGACTTAGTACAAAACTTTGGTATTTATACTTATAATGATAAATTATTACTACTGCATCATATCACATATTTTATCATAAAGCGTCTAGAAAATATCTACATATTTCCATAGAACTATTAATATAATTATCTACATCATTTTATGATGATTCACTAAAAATTCACTAAAAAATAAGTGTTTCAAAGTCGTTTCTTAGACGTATAATTGGCTTAGTACACAATTTTGGTATTTATATAATGATAAATTTTTACTACTGCATCATATCACATATTTTATTAAAAAGCGTCTAGAAAATATCTACGTATTTCCACAGAACTATTAATGTAATTATCTACATCATTTTACGATGATTCTTTAAAAAATTCATTAAAAAAGGGTTTCTAAGTCGTTTTTAGACGTATAATTGACTTAGTACAAAACTTTGGTATTTATACATACAATGATAACAATTTTTACTACTGCATCATATCACATATTTTAGTATAAAGCGCCTAGAAAATATCTACATATTTCCACAGAACTATTAATTTAACTATCTACATCATATTATGATTGATTCTTTAAAAAATCATAAAAAAGAAGTGTATCAAAGTCGTTTTTTAGACGTATAATTGGCTTAGTACAAAACTTTGGTATTTATACATATAATGATAAGTTATTACTACTGCATCATATCATATATTTTATTATAAAGCATATCAAATTTATTATAAAGCATATATTTTATTATAAAGCTAATAAAATATATTATAAGCTTTATAATATATTTTATTATAAAGCATTATAAAGCATAGTTATATTAATAGCTCTGCAGAATTATGTAGCAGTATCTACTTCATTTTATGATGATTCTTTAAAAATTCATAAAAAAGAAATGTTTTTGTAGACGTATAATTGGCTTAGTACAAAACTTTGGTATTTATATAATGATAAAATGTTTTACTACTGCATCATATTACATATTTTACTATAAAGCGTCTAGAAAATATCTACATATTTCCACATAACTATCTACATCATTTTATGATGATTCTTTAAAAATTCATTAAAAGGGGGTTTCAAAGTCGTTTTTAAGACGCATAATTGGCTGATAATCCTTTAGCGGCAGCTTACTGGTTTTCCTCCCGGGAGTACGCGGGGATGTTTCACCGCAGAGAGCCTACGGGCTTTCGTCGGACTCCACTGCTTCGGGCCACCATCGCCGCTGGGATTCACGGGGAACCTCCCAGCGGAATTACGCAAGAGCCAGTCGCCGCAGCGATTGCGCCAAGTCCCGGCGAATCGGAGGAAGGAATTCCGTCGCAGGGGGAATTTTTTGTTCCGACGATGCACGCCGGTGAAAACTGTCTTGCAGGTTAATTGTTTTCAAGTGCTAATGATAGCGCTGTTCTGGGCCTCTTTTGGTATGTTAATCAGATGATAGCATGTTGAACAAGGATTTGATACGCTGTGTTTGTAGATTTAGTGGGTGGTTCTCTATGGTATTGTGGGGACTGATTCAGTGGTTGGATTTGGATTAAGTTTTTTTCAAGCTACAGTATACAAACGATTATTAAATACTATAATTGGTATAATAATTTCAATGAATGTTGTGTTTGTTTAAAAGAATATGATTATTTAACAAAGAAACTTAACTTGTCAATTTAGTATACGATTATCTATGTCAATTGCAATAAAATATAATAATTAAAATTTGTGTTAAATTCACAAAAGCATATTAAATATGCGCTTATAAATAATATAAATAATA
>JAOUZG010035770.1:1810755-1822765 GCA_026289955.1 Argiope argentata
TATATGTACAGAAGGAGATAAAAAAACATATAATTTCTTGAAATTCGCGAATTATTTGCAGGTAGCAATAGCTTTTTTAAAATATTAATATAAATCTATTCACGAGTTTTTCTTTTATAATATAAAATCTCAATATATATGAAATTAAAAAAAATAATTCAATATTTTTCTCTATTGATTATCGAAAAGTTATTTAATCAACATAGAATGATATTAAGTAATATACAAAAAGATATATATATTTTTTAAAAATAATTTTTTATAACTTTTTTTACCATTGTTGTTACATTTTAAAATGTAAAACTTAAAAGAAAATTTAAAAAATTTCTAAATTTTTTTTATTATTTACCAAAATTTTGAAATTTTCTGAAATAAAAACTATAAACGAATATTTACTCACCAAATTCCTTTCAAAGTGGTGACAAAAAATATTTCCGTCTATTTCACATGGCGATATTACAATATATTCCGCAAATATTTTAAATACCTGTAAAAAATAATGGCTTTAAAAATGTTATACATATGATTGAAGTATCATTTATGTATTTAAAAAAATAGTTAATTATTTCAGTTTCAAAAAACAAATTGATTAATAAAAAAGAGAATCATATAAAATTCCCAGTTAAAATATTTTTAAGAATAGAAAATTAATGACCAATAAAAACAAGTAATTTAATTTAAATATTATAAAACTTAAAATATTTCCCAATTTGTAACATTAACAAATCATGTTTCTGAAGAATTATGAACTAATATTAAAATTTTAAATATCCGGAAGCGAAAAATATCATTTTTGCATTTTATTTTTATAATAGATTTTGTAAGCCCATTCATACCATAAACTCTATTATTAATGTAACAATCTCAAAAAAAATGTTATGTCTTGTAAGTTATTTCTGGTAAGATAGAAACTATCATAAAAGAGACTAAATAATTTTTGACTGGAGGTAAATAGGTAATATTGATTTTTGTTGTTGTTGTTCACGTATTTCACTTTACTTCGGAAGGACGGGTGCAGTAGCTTCTGAGGGTGTGGACTCCAGAGCACCCGAGGGCAGAAGTCTAATTTCTAGCTCACACACGTCACAAATCCTTTTTAAGGGGTGGACTTCATTAATGCATTTCATTCATTCCTCCACAGATCGCAATTTAGATCTGGTACAGAGAACGATCCCCTTTGACCCAATACCCCCAATGGTATTACTCTCGACATGAAGGACTTTGTGATCATGATAGAATTAACTTGCATCAACCATCACATACACGGAGAGTATTCCATTAGCAAGTTCGAATACGCAGCCCAAGGAATGTGAATTCAAAGCCCTATCAACCAGCCTATAACGACCCGGTCATACTGATAAAAGATTTATTTTTTAAGATGCCTAATAGGTCAGCAGTATGGAATTTTTAGTAGGCTGCCCAGTATCTCATTTTGGAATATCCGGAAGATCATACAGATACAAGTCATTTTTGCAATAAAAAAGGATGCAAAAAGTGTAAAGAACAACCAATACAGAACCGTCGTATGATGTTAAATAAAGAAACTAACACATGAGATAAATTAGACAATCCAATTTTTTATGCAATACAAATTCATACAACTATACATGATATTTATGAAGACGGTTTTATGAATATCAAAATTATCCTTCATACATTTTACAGATAATGTACATTGTACATTATCCTTCATACATTGTACAGATAAGGTACATTGTACATTATCCTTCATACATTGTACAGATAATGTACATTGTACATTATCCTTCATACATTGTACAGATAATGTACATTGTACATTATCCTTCATACATTGTACAGATAATGTACATTGTACCTTATCCTTCATACATTGTACAGATAATGTACATTTTACATTATCCTTCATATATTTACATACATTGTAAAATGCAGAAGCTCAAACTATTCTGAATGCAAAGTTTTTTTTAAAATTATATCTTTATAAATAAATAGAATAAATTTTTTTAAATGTTTAATATTTTGTTATTTTTAGTACTATGAATAACAAAACTTCTGAAGGTTTAAAGTTTAAAAAACAAAGAATCTTGAATTCTACAATTTTAATAAATATTTTCTAATAATGTTTCGATCGCTAAATATAACATTATTCAAAAAATTCTAAAAACATATTAATCGAAAGTCAGCTTGCACATTGATTCTATTAAATATAATTTCAAAAATTGGAGCTGAGAAGCACATTTCCTTAAAAAAAATGTTGTTTAAATTATATAAATTGTTTAGAACATTGAAAACATAACATGAAAGAACTAAAATCTTATTAGTAAGTTATCATTGTACTCCTATCATATATTAAAAAAATTATTGCAAGATTCAAAATATCGTCTGCTAAAAAAGAATTTCATACAATGGTAAAAATTTTTTTTAAAATTATTACTTAAGAAGAATATTATGTAAACAGTTCATTTAGGTATAGCACAACAAATAAAGCATATCACGATTAGAATTAAAAGATATAACAGTACTATATTGAGCAGATAAATATGAAAACGCTACTGTTTTTATTATTTTTTATTTTAAAAAAATTATTGATTACTTAATTTTTTTCCCATCTGAGAATAAAAAAAAAACGTTGCACTAAAATTTAAAATGCAGAAGCTCAAATTATACGTAATGCAGAGTTTTTTTTTAAAAAAATTATATCTTTATAAATAAATAAAATCAATTTTTTAAAGTACTTAATATTTTGTTATTTTTAGCTTATAATTCATTATTCTAAATACCATGGAAAGTTGAAAACAGTTTCTCTCACATTCAAAATCAGGTGGCGCCATGATAGTAAAACTGAAATTTAATTGAATGAATCGAATGACTAACAATTAAATTCTGGAAACAATGAAGCAGTGCTCTATCAGTAAACATATAAAATTTGAAAATTTTAACAAATAAAACGATCAGCGAGAATTTTGGACATAAAATTCTATCTTTACAAGCACGAACTAAATTTAAATAAATAAATGACATTTTTTCTTAACCCCTTAACCAGTTTGCCCATGTGCCGTCCATGCATCAATTCAGAGAATTTTGATAGTTGTAAACAAAAAATAAATCATTCATAACAATTATAATTCAATAGTAAAATGACTTCGAATACGTATATAAGTCAAGTATTCCATGGATTTCCATTTGAATCAAAATAAGAAAATATTCCCAAAATAGAAGGTGTCATCTGATTAGATAGTACGGAAAATAAACCGGTTAAGAGGTTAATTGAGGATTGCCCCTTTTTGTAAATCAAGTATTTATTTAATATCCAGATTTTAAATTTTAAATCGAGCACCTAAGGATCTGAAAGGTCACTCATTACGATCTAGTTTTTCTTGTTATTTTTTTAATTAAAAGTGCTATGTATGTTTATTTGGCACTTACTCAATTAATAACAGATTCCTCTCATTCGTGTAGTGTGAAAGGAAGATCAAGCCGCATCAGTTGTAGACCTAGTCATCTACTTATGACTCAAAGTTTGTTTTTAAATAAAACTCCTGTTCGTTAAATGTGTATTTTTATTTAATGAAATAAAAGAAAATTGAAATTGGTCGGTTAATAGACTGATTTCATTCTTTTAACCCCTTAACCGGTTTGCCCGTACACCGTACGTGCATCGATTAATCGAATTTTGATATTTGTAAACAAAAAATAAATCATTCATAACAATTACAATTCAATAGTAAAATGACTTCGAATACGTATATAAGTCAAGTATTTCATGGACTTCCATTTGAATCAAAATAAAAAAATATTCCCAAAATAGAAGGTGTCATCTTATTGGATAGTAAAGAAAATAAACCAGTTAAGGCGTTAATTGAGTATTGCCCCTTTTTGTAAATCAAATATTTATTTAATATCCGGATTTTAAATTTTAAATCGAGCACCTAAGGATCTGAAAGGTCACTCATAACGATCTTGTTATTTTTTTTAATACAATGTTAACTTTTTTAGCCACTCGTAGA
Organism: Argiope argentata; assembly: GCA_026289955.1. Taxonomy (NCBI): domain Eukaryota; kingdom Metazoa; phylum Arthropoda; class Arachnida; order Araneae; family Araneidae; genus Argiope; species Argiope argentata. Next base: position 1,814,745 of record JAOUZG010035770.1, read on the forward strand.
AAAGTACCAGAACTAAACATTAGGCGTCGCTAACACAACTTCAACCCCTTGTGAAAAAAAAAGAAGCACTTTCACTTATTGACTCTCCCACCTTTTCATCGCTCCCGGGGGGGGAGGGACTTTGTGAGGGGTGGAGGCCGGGGGGAGGAAGATGACGGGACTAAATAAACTCCAAATAAAGAGGAAATAGATTGCAACTCAGTCCACCACGATTTCGGGAACATCTCGCTTTCATTGGCCGCATCAACGGAATGAAAGCTGTCTCCCGGAGAGAAAGATGGACGTCAATAGCAGCAATCAAGATGTCACTCAAGTCATTAAGATGGAGTTAATTGTATTGAAGTGCTTAATTCAGAGCTCATACAAAGGCTGCAATTATTACTGAATATCTGCCGTGATTCGAGATAGATTTCTGTTGGCGATGCATAAAAGATTTTGGCGAGATTTTCTTTCCGCTTTTTTTTTCAAGGTGGTAAACAGAAGAAGAAAAAATTGAGGTTGATTAGTTTGGTGATTGATGGCAACTAAAGATGACAGTTATGTTTGTAGGAATGATTCTAGAATTTCAAAGAGCTCATTCAGGTATTTATTCCAGAGCAGAAACGAGATCTTTTGTATTCTACGCGATATCGTTCCGATTTGACCTTTGATGAGATCGCGATCATTTTCCCACGGTGTATTCGTTTTGGAATCTTTAATATTTGTGAATGGAGATTTAAGAAAGCTTTTATCAAAACTTCCTTGCGTATTTCCGTAATGTGCTAAATATCGTATTTAGTTTCTTCGAATAGTGCAAAGAATTGAATATGGATTCTGATGTTCTTTTTATTAAGTTAGATGCATATAGGATAACGAAGAGTTAAATATGGGTTTTAATGATCCCCTTATCAAGTTGTATCCCTATAGGATAATGGAGAAGTGAATACGGATACTGATGTTCTTTTTATCAAGTTGGCTCCATGCAGAATAATTAAAAGTTGAATATGGATTCTAATGTTCTCTTTATCAAGTTGGATCCCTGTAGTATAATGAAGAGTTCGATATGAATTCCAATGTTCTCTTTATCAAGTTGGAACCTAATAGGACGAATGATTGAATATGGATTCTAATGTTCTCTTTATCAAGTTGTATCCTAATATGACGAATAATTGAATATGGATTCTACTGTTCTCTTTATCAAGTTGGATCCTAATAGGACGAACGATTGAATATGGATTCTGGTATTCTTTATATCAAGTTGGATCCTATAGGGTATTGAAGAATAAAATATAAATTCTGATGTTCATTTCATTGAGATGGAATCTTAAAAGATAATGAAAAACGACAATTTTTATCTTAAGTTTATATTTCGAATATTCAATTATGTGACACGATGCATTTTCTATGAGCATTTAACTAGACGACATAAAAAGAAAGATTCGACCGAACATTTTCATCAATTATTTTTGCACAGAAATAAAAGGGCAGATTATTTGTTTGTAGCTAAATATCCTAACAGGTTTAACTAACTTATTGTGTCTTTGAATTAACATCCTTGGGGGCCCATGAATGGGTAGTAATAACTCTACAAATACCAATTAGAAGTTTTAGATTAAAATGTATCACAAACCAACAAATACAATGAAAAAATTAATCTGACCACTTTCAAGAATCTAAAATCTTTAGTTAATAAGACTGACATTTATAATTCTAAAAATGAAAGAAAACTGATACAAAGAAAAACCTTAAAATACTATTACTAGACATTTTTACTTGCAAAGAACGTAAATTGAATAATTAAATAAATAAATTGGTACGAAAATCAATCCGTTAATGCATCATTCATTGATTGATCTCCATTCCGAAAAAAAGCCCTTAAGATATCTATTTTTGCAGTTACATCATTTTTTGTTTGATCTTAAATTATCAGTTCTTACATATTTGACTTTATACTATAATGATTTAGACACCATTTTAAAAACCTTTCCCTTAAAACTTTTGACAATAAATCATTAAAACATTTGAAATACTGTTAATAGACATTTTCACTTGACATATCAATAAGCGAATAATTTAGACAAATAAATTTGTGTGAAAAACAATATTATCAATATGTTAATAGATCGTTATTGATTGATCGTTATTCCGAAAAAAAACCCACCCTTACGATATATTTTTCTAGTTTTATGAATTTTCGTTTACACATAAGTTATCAGTTATTTAATCTTTGATTTTAAACTACAATTATTTAGTTACATTTTCAAAAAAAAAAAAAAAAAAAACTTTCCCTTAAAACATTTCGCAATAAATCAGTATAAAATACTAAAACTAGGAATTTTTCCTTCGACGTTATATTAAATTAATTATTCAAATAAATGAATTCATTTAAAAATCATATAGATTAAGCAATTACTTATTAATCAATCCTTTGAATTAATTGATTTTTTTCCAGAAAAATAAATATTTTTATCCCCCCAAAAATTCTGTCTGTTTTTGTTTGCTTTTAAAACAACCTTTATTGTATAACTGATTTTCTTCAGTACCATCTTCATACTTTAAGGTGCCGGCTTTCTGGCACAGAGGTAGCGCGTCTTCCTCGTATTGTGGGAGTCCCGGGTTCGAGTCCTGGTTTGGTCAGAGTTGTTTTTCTTTGTGCTATCTGTGAGAAGTGTGACTGTCCCTCCCTGTAAAAAGAGGCTGTCCAAGAAAATGTGATAAGTGTGTAGCTAAGTCGTACTCTTGACCCAGTCGGCGCTACTTTAAAAAACAAGAGACGCTCGTTTCGAGCTTAAATCTACGGCTGTATCAGCGGGAGGCTTGTCCATAAACAAGTATCATGAGTCACAACAACAACATACTTTAAGGCAACCAGGGAACTTTAAAATGATTTTTTTTTTGTAATTTTCAACTTAGCAATTTGAAATTTTACAGGCATTAAGAGTAATACTATAGGAGATGACACACAAAATTGTAAAGCATTGCGTTAATTTATTTATGAGTTAGATTGGTTAATATAATATTTAATAACAATAAATAACGTTAATGAAAATGATAAATAATGTTATTGAAAATATTAAATAATGTTATTGAAAACGATAAATAATGTTATTGAAAATGATAAATAATGTTATTGAAAACGATAAATAACGTTAATGAAAACGATAAATAACGTTATTGAAAACGATAAATACTGTTAATGAAAACGATAAATAACGTTATTGAAAAGGATAAATAACATTAATGAAAACGATAAATAATGTTATTGAAAACTATAAATAACCTTAATGTTTCATGCTCTCCAAATTTGTTTGCACTCCAATTTTTATTATTACATACTCTAACTTTTTTGAAACAGAAGTTGGGATTAAATTTGAAGTTTAATCTAATTCCCTGGTCGCCTTAAAAACATTTCCTCAAATCATTCTACAAGACCTGGGTTATTGAAAACAATAAATAACGTTAATGAAAACGATAATTAACATTATTGAAAATGATAAATAACATTATTGAAAACTATAAATAGCGTTATTGAAAACGATAAATAACGTTATTGAAAACTATAAATAACGTTAATGTTTCACGCTCTCCAAATTTGTTTGCACTCCAATTTTTATTATTAATTACTCTAAACCTTTTGAAACCAAAGTTGGGATTAAACTTGGTTTAATATAATTCCTTGGTCAGCTTAAAAAAACATTTCCTCAAATCATTCTGCAAGACCTGGGAAGACTTCATTAACCTTCCATGTATTTGTACTTCAGCAAAACATTAAACGCAGTCGGAAACAGTAGCTCGAAGCTACACAATTTTTGTTGAATGTTAATAGCATTGCCAAGGATAAAAACTGTGTGACATATTTTTGCACGGTGGAAAGAAAAATGAGCTGTAATGCCTGCCTCAGATATAAATGAACCTTCTTCCTCAAGGTAATATTCCACCTTCGAGCTTCGCATGCAGAATACGTGGCGGTTTTCCTAATAACCGTGAAGAATTGGACAGATTTGAGAGTCGGATCATAAGAGTTTTCGGTCACGTTCGAAACCATTCGGAGTTCATGAGAAAATTCTGATAGTTAAAACACTGGTAGCGAAGGTTAATTTGGAACTATTATGTATACAGCCTATATTTTTGTTATCTCCTGCGCATTATGGCGAGTTGTTATAATATCTTTAACATTGAAACAAAAGACGTGAGAGCTGGAATAAAGAATTGAAATGAATATTTATATAGTAAGTGACATAATTCTCACGCTTGAACAAAGTCAGCGATTGTACTTAAAAAATATTTTTTTTAAATAACTTGAAAGTTAATGTATACATAGTTTTCTTTTTTTAAGAAAAATTTATTAAGATGAGGGGTTTTAATAAAAACAAAGTGAATAAAGTAGTTTTCATTTCTGACAGTTTTATATTATTTATTTTATAACGATATTATTTAATTATTTTACTAAAATAATTCAATATTACTCAATGTTTCATAAGTGCATCATCACAATTTTTTTATTTTTTAAATTAATTTTGAAAAGGTTAACAGTTACTAAAAAGTCAAAGGTTTCTTTATTAAGGAAATTTTTATAAAAATTATATCTGAGATAATTATTTTTTTAAGCAAAATACTGGTAAAAATATTGTTCTTATTCTTTTTTCAGAATTATTTGTTTTTCATGCTTTTTTTATTTTTAAATTAATTTTAATATGGTTAACAGTTACTAAAAAGTCAAAAGTTTCTTTATTATAGAAATTTTTATAAAAATTAATGTTTGAGTTAATTATTTTTTTAAAAAATTAATGGTAAAAATATTGATTTTTTTTTTCACTTTTCTTCTTTATTTGCTTTTTTTACCTTTTAATATTTTTCAATTAATTTTGAGTAGATTAATAGTTACTAAAAAGCCAAATGTTTCTTTATTATAGAAATTTTTATAAAAATTAATGTTTGAGTTAATTGCTTTTTAAAAAATTTATTGGTAAAAATATTGGTTTTTCCCCTTTTTTATGCTTTATTTGCTTTTTATACTTTTTAAAAATTAATTTTGGATGGGTTAACAGTTACTAAAAAGACAAAGGTTTCTTTATTAAAGAAATTTTTATAAAAAATAATATCTCAGTTAATTATTTTTTAAACAAAATAGTTGTAAGAATTTAATTCTTTGTCACTTTTCTGAAATATTTGCTTTATTTATATAAAATATTTATATAGATTAATCTATTCTTGTGTAAAACACATTGACTAAAAAGTGTTTTGAAATTGACGAATGAAAATTTGGTTTAACGATCTACTCCAAATTTGTATATTTTTATCAAATTTTGAAGGATTCAAGTAAAATAAATCTATCTATCAGGATTTCCAAATAAAAGTTAACACAAACTACAAAATTAAGAAATCAAATAATAGGAAGTTTGTTCACACTTATAGCATCTATAGTATAGACACGAGTTAAAATTGAAACTAAATGGCATACCTTTTTAGGATTGCACAAGCATGTGAATGTCATAGCAAAAATACGATGGCGTAAATATATAAAAATTTGTATGTGATTTTGTAAATACAACTATTGTTTTGTGTCAAATTTTGGTCTTAATTGGTTGTATAAGGTATCCATAATATATATTGGGTTATCTGGTGCTGATATATTAGCTGCAATACAATTACAATACAATTGCTTGGTTAACAATACAATTGCTTGGTGAAAGTTTTTCAAAGACTGACTGCAATATCAGTCAACTTTTATTTACTCTCTTTTCATTTTTACTGAGAGGTACTTAAACGGCTTCGGAGATAATCACTCGCTCCACTTTTGGTTTGTTTTCAAACGTGATGTATCTGACCCTTGACCAAAATAGAAAATTTGCAGAAAACGGTGAGAAATAATCATTGGGAATGAAAAGTTTGATCGAAAAATTCTTTTATTTAAATATATTTTCCTGACGGAACACGACTTTGACCTCTTAGTAACAACTGTTGTTATAAATGATCTTCGATTATGGGAAATTTTACCATTTAACACAAATAAATAGCTATTTATAATGTTAAATCATATCTTATATCAATGTTAACTGATTGTATAGCTTTCAGCTGTCCAAAAAAGGGGTCCCAATAAAAAGAATGGCTATATACAATAATAAATGCATAAGTAGAAAATTATTAAAACTCTATTTTATTTTGAATACTTTTTAGAAAGAAAAAAAAATCTCAAATAGAATACCTCTGAGCAAGAATGAAAAGAAAATTTTAAAAAGTTGACTGATATAGCAGTCAAAATTCTTTGAAAAACTTCTAAAGCAAAAGCAGTTATATTTCAATGCATTTTGCGTGTAAATAGAATTCAAACAGCAATATATTTATAATTAAATTAATTAGTCAAAAATATTTCTTTATTTATTTTTCCTTTCATTTTTCTTTAATTTTTCAAAAGCAAAAAATCGTTTTTCGGCAATTCCAATTATCAGAATAAGCTATTTCCTAATATTCCAATAAGTTAGTCTAAGTAATCTAGGGAAATCTAGATAAATTAATCTAGTTAATGTGTATTATAGCGAACATTCAATCATTTTCTGTATGCTATACAATAAAATGTATACACATCAATCTAAAGTCTCCATGCAACAATAGTATGAAATCTATATTAAATTATCACAGTTATTTAGTAGGTAACCTTGGGAAAGCAACAATAAGAGGGCTAGGAATGCATAAATATTCGAGTATTAATCTGATGGGACAGTCGAGGTGACATGCTGTTCGAATATCTATGCAATTTATATAATTATAACAATGCATAATTATATATCCCTGAGAACCACTTACCACTTATTAAGAATATTTCGAATTTATTATAGCTATTTGTGATAATACAGAAAGCAGTAAATTTACTATTCAAAATATCCGTGAACAAACCATAGCGCAAAAGAATAATAATGCAATTACTCATATCTGAAAAAATTCAGACAGAGGAATTTTTTTTTTTACTAATGTCTAGAAAAGCTTATATGCATCTTAAAATGTATGATTTAGGGTTGGGCACTTTTCCGTTACCGAGCGCCAGCGGAAAATCGCCAAATAACGTAGAATTACGCCAAATTTCTTAAAATGAATTGAAAGCAAAAAATCGCCAAATAATGTAGAATTTCGTCAAATTTCTTAAAGTGAATTTAAAGCGAAAAATTGCCAAATAATGTATAATTTCACTTAAGTTCTTTGGAGATACTTCTCTGGCGCTCGGCTAACGGAAAAGTACTCTTTTTTGTATATATTAAAGCTTTGCAGTTTAGATATTCAGAAGAGCCAAATTAAAGGCACATATATTCTAAAATAAATAAAAACATGCACGATGAATTGAGTTTCTTAAATCTTTAATCAAAATGTTAATTAATTAAAAAATTATTCGAAATTTCGACTTCTTTCCCTAAACAAAATCCATAAATAAAGCAACCTAAAAATTAGTTTTTACATCTTCTTAAAATAAAAATAATAAAATTTAATGATATCAATTTTATTATTCATTGTTATTCCTCAGTTTCGATAACTTTTAGACCTTTTTTTGCTTAATATTTAACAATAACTTCAACATTGAAGTGATGCTTAAATTAATTTTACTATTTCATCAAGATTAGGAACACAATAAATATAGCAGGGGCATGATTATTGAAATATCACGGCTCAAACATCTGATACAAATTGAAATTAAAGATCCAGAAATATCAAATTTTACATAGGAGATTGAAAAGAAATTTAATATTTTCAGAATCCCTTGGGGAACGTGCCGGTTGCCAAGACTAGAATGGTCATATGGCCAAATGAAACGAAAATCATATAAATGATGATGCCAATTTTCGTAAATAATTAAAAACTGTATGTTGTGTGTACTCTTCCGAATAATCACTAAATAAGGTGGAAGATTGTCAGTACTTTCTGAACAGGAGCACTAAAATGTGAATTTCTAACTACCCAAAAGCTAAAACTGGGCCCACAGAAAAAAAAACCTGCATCAGAACAAAAGAAAATTCTAAAAAGAACTGTAGTTATTAACTTTCTATCATTTAAAT
>JAOUZG010035770.1:1840160-1850726 GCA_026289955.1 Argiope argentata
AATTGAACTATGTTATGATAAAATCCATCATAACATCAAGATATTCAATCGTGTACTTTTGCCAATGTTAAAACCTAGAATAAGTAACTGGATTCTTTAGACTTTTCTTATCTCATAAGTAACATTTTTGCTTCTGATTTTATTTTATATTATACGATTTCTTTTAATTTGCACCTCAATAAATTGTAGCATACTAATTCAATTTAATTCCTGTCTTTGAGGTCTAACACTTTGACATTTTTTTTTATTAAACTGCATTACTACTCATTTGCCGGGTTTCTGGCACAGAGGTAGCACGTCTTCCTCATGTTCTGGGAGTGGGACATAGTTGTTCTGTGTGCTATCTGTGAAATGTATGACTGTGTCTCCCTTTAAAAAAGGGCTGTGCAAGCGACTGTGATGAGTGTGTATCTAAAGTCGTTCTCTTAGTCCTTTTGGCGCTACTTGGAACAAGAGACTCTAATCTTCGGCTTAAAATCTGTTGATGCATCAGCGGGGCTTGTCCATAGAAAGGGCCATAAGTAACAACAACGCTTTATAGTATATGATTTCTTTTAATTTGCACCTCAATAAATTGTAGTATACAAATTCAATTTAATTCCTGTCTTTGAGGTCTAATAAATAACACTTTGAAATTTTTTAAAATAAACTGTATTACTACTCATTTTACGGCCTAAAAAATTAACTCTTTTTGAGGCTGTGGTAAATATCTTACAACCGTCTTAAAATACTTTTCAAATATTGTAGCTCCAAAACTAACTAGAAACGGACAAAAGTATCATATTCAACATGTAATGTTACTTTGTGTTCAGCTCCTTGTTATGTTGTTTCACCAGAATAGTTTAAAATAATACATTTGGTAATTTACATTATATTTGGATTTTCTACCACTTATTTCATGTGCAATTAATACATTTTAAATTTTGAAATAACTAATGATAAATAGTTTTACAAAAATCATATTTACTTGGGAAATTATTTATATTTCATACTTTTCTACAGAATAAGTCAGTAAAATGTCATTGCTTGTTTTGGACGGTTGAAAATATGTGTTTCCACCCCTGTAACATATAGCCACAACAACAAAATTTTAACAAAAATACTTTTTTGGTCATAACTGAGCTTATTTTTTCCAAATATAACGTAAAATGAAAATTTTGAAAGAAAACAGCTTGTGCCCGTTAAAGGATTAATCTATGTGGTCAAGATGATGAAAAAGTGTCTTGCATCGTAATGACATACCCATAAATTTAGATAACAGCTCCAAATTTTCCTTGACAAAGGACTAAGAGAGCATTAAGTTCAGTTTTACTCCAACTGTACCATGTAAGCATGGCGGCAACTACAAACATAACAAGGAAGTTCGGCAACTTTATTATTCACTGCGCGTCTCTCGACGTCCGTTCGGGTCAGCTCAAATATCCATATAAGATGGGCACTTATTAATGTTGGCAAAAGTTTTACACATACCGTAACACCTTCCGCATACTGCTCAACTTCGAACTTCAATTAACAAGGGCAAACCTTTGATCGTCATTCATATCGCTTTAAAATGCAGAGAGGGAGACCATCGAAATAAGTTCTTGAACCTCGACCTGTCCTTTGACCTAAATTAGAATGAATATTCTAGAGCAGCAAAATATTCCTCATTCAAGGAGGAAGGGTGTAATCGTTGCCCGGGAACCCTTGAGACCAAGAAATTACGAGAAATTGTTGATGTATGCTTTTGGGAAGTTTCAAGCCGAACCGAACTCTCCATTTGAAATTCCAGCTTTCCGCATGGTAATTACGAAGAACTATTGACCGTATGGTGTTTGCCTTTCGCGACAGGCTTAATCCTTCTGATTCTGCAGCAAAATTAAGTTACACCGGACAATCCCTGATGATTCGTTTCGGTGCCAAGTTGGCGCGATGACTTTTAGAAATATTGCGCCACTTGCCAGAGATTAACAGCTTCGTCCCAAACTTCAAAAGGATGGGAAAGTCTCCGAGGAGTTTTTCAAAGTCCAATTATTCATGGAGTAATTGTCAAAGTAGAGAAATAACGACCATGCGGAGTCATTTCCTGTGTGTATTCTGCTGATTACCTTTTGGTACTTTATGAAGTATGTTTTAATAAATTAGAGTTTCTGATAATTAATGGAACTTTTATTGTTGCTCTGACAAGATTTTAAATTTTTCTAAACGCAATATTGCAAATGTTATTTCTTTTGAGAGGGAACTTCCGTAACATTAACATTATGAGAATAAAAATATAACAAGCAATATAAAAAAATATTTTTTAAGTCAATTTCTACCTAGGTCAACAAAGGAAAATTTTAATTTAGTTACTTTTTATTATATAATTACAATTAAAATAAATGATTGATGAAAAATTATATCTGGCCAATTCAAAATCAAGTTGAAAAAAAAAATTAAAAAAATAAATAAATAAGAACACACTCAATTGGCGTTGAAGTTGCTACGCCAATTGAGGCAACTCAAATCTGTGAATTTTCTTTGCGTTTCCAGTTGGATTACCGCAATACAGATTAGAAATTTTTAATTTCCTCTATTCTGAATTATTTTAATTCGAAAGTACTTCAAAATGAATCCGAAAAATCAATTAATGTTTAGTTTTAAATGCATCAAACATTTTAAAAAAATAAACAGAATCATTTGAAATAATCAACCGAAAACATGTTAAGCCTAACCTTATTAGCGTGGTGAAAACGAACTGAATTCGTTACTTATTTACCGGTGGGGAAATGAAGATTTTTTTAACAAGAAAGTCAGCTTTCAAGGTTTTTATCTTTTGTGACGGAAGATTTGTTAAAAACGTTTTACAGTTAAAATTACTTTCTAATATCACCATATTGGATGCCGACGTCCTAACTTAGAGCTAGCTCGTCATCCTAGTGATCTGGACGTCACAGGTTCGAGTTCCGGTAAGGGCATGGTTGTTCTTCTGTATACTATCCGTGAGGTGCATTAATGTGCCCCCTCCTGTAAAATGGGGCTGTGCAAGCGAATGTGAATGTGTGTCATCTTCATATGTGGTAGAAGTCAGACTTCTGTCCTCAGGTGCTCAGGGTTCTATGCCTTCAGAAGCTACTGCACTCCTCATTCCGTTGTAAAACGGACACATCATCACCTTATTGGATAAGTGAGTATCGAGAATCGATGGAGAAAAGCTACACTGTACCAACTATATGGAGTTTTGTTGGAGAAAAACAGAAGTTCATTTAAAGATATTAGTGCCTTATTTATAGCATGCTATAACATAACTGTGATAGATAAGTGGGCAATAGGATTTTACTGCATGAGACTGTTGCAGCAATTTCACAAAACGAAGATCGACTTCTACAATATAATATCATCACAACCATTTAATTTCATCGTTTTTGCTAGTGTTTTGGGGGATTTGTGGATGGGTGTAATGCAATTGAAAGTAAAATGTATTAATATTTTTTCTACTGTTGATCCATTTTAAAGTTTGTTGTCGTTGTTTCTTAAGGCACTTGCCCTGGACAAACTAGCTAACGCCTAGCTATTTAAGCTTTATTACGGTCTCAGGTTTTGTAATAACACCAACTTTCAATGAAATATTTCTAACAAATTACATTATATTTATTACAGAGACGAATATGCCGTCTTTCTGGCACAGAGGTAGCGCGTCTTCCTCGTGTTCTGCGAGTCCCCAGTTTGAGTACCGGTTAGGATATGGTTGTTCTTCTGTGTTCTATCTGTGAGATGTGTAAATGTGTCCCCCTGTAAAAAGGGTTGTGATAGTATGTGTTTCATCCCATAACTTCAGAAGCTACTGCACCCCTCTTTCTGTGGTAAAAAGCGAACACGACATCATCATTATCATCACAGAGATGAATATAAATAGCATCGTTGAGATGCTTCTTAGAGTATTTGATATTGTGGGAATGTGGGCAAAGGTGACAATCAGAATTAATATGTAAAATATATTTATCAGGGTTAGAAGGACAAAATATTACTAAACTAACATAAAACGATAGATGAACATGAGCGGTACGTCTTACCGTCTCGTCTGCCAACAATGGTGGGAAAACATCATGTGATCAATGACGTAGCATGACCAACATGGCGCCATACAGGATATATCTTTTAGTTGTTGTTGTTTCTTATGATCATAGGGCAATCTCGCTGAGGTAGTCAATGATTTAAGCCGAATTGGCGTCTTTTGTTTTGTAGCAGCGCCCACTAGGATCAAGAGTATGACTTTTGATACTCACTCATCACATTCACTTACTCAGCCTATTTTTACAGAGTGGCACAATTACACATATTACAGACAGACAGAACACAGAATAACAACCACGTTTGAACCAGTCCAGATAGGGAATTTCAGTCATGCAACTTATGTGTCAAGTATTGTGTTCGATTCGGATGGTTTGGTGATCTCCAATAGTCTTTTTTTATGCGATTTTTTAAAAAAATTACGTTGGTAGTGTGAGTGGCATGAAGCATTGGGGTTGTGGTTTAAGATCAATCTGTGATATTATTGCATTCTGTCGATCATTGCAATTTAAATATCTTCGAATTATTTTCTAAACGATGTTGGTAAAGTGTCGGACTTTTATTCATAACATTGAATTCACACAATCAGCTGAAATATCCTTAAATATATCCTGCTTTAAACAATTAAGAGAATGTATCAGTTGAATCAGTATAAAAAGGTGGGTCAGCCTGGGAGAGTTTCTGTTCACGACTATTTCATAAATTTTTACAAAACGATTCATACTAGGTTACATATATTAAATGGAAAAGATATATATTATATATATTTCAGATCTCTTCCATTCGGTAGTTAATTTCCAAAATACACAAAAGATTCACAATTTTGAATTTTCCCCCCATTAAGTGTTCTTCTTGTTGTTGTTCCATATGTTACTTGCCATGGACAAACTCGCTGAGGTAGTCAGCGATTTAAGCCTAATGAGCATCTCTTGTTTTGTAGCAGTGCCAACTAGGGACAATAGTAAGAATTTTGCTACTCACTCATCACATTCACTTGCATAGCCTATTACATATAGAACACAGGATAACAACCACGCCTGAAGTGCGACTCGAACTCAAGATGACCAGATCATGGGAGGACGCGTTACCTCTATACTAGAACATAGATTTTCTGAAATATGAATATACTATCGTAATTAAGAAACAATTATAACTGCTCTATCCAAAATTTAATTTCATAGTTCTTCATTGCCAGGAAGCCAACATTCAAGAACAAACAATTCTTGTTTTGCAGCAGCGCCAAAATCAGCGTACCTAATCAGCGTCTCTAGTTTTGTAGCAGTGCCAACTAAGATCAAGAGTACGACTTTTGCTACTCACTCATCACATTTACTTGCACAGCCTATTTTTACAGAGTTGCACATCCACGCATCTTACAGATAGAACACAGGATAACAGCAACGCCCGAACTGGGACTCGAACCCAAGATGCCAAGGTCACGAGAAAGACGCGCTACCTCTGTGCCAGGAAGCCGACAACCAAGAACAAGCAATAAAGAAACCACTTTTTTGACTGTATCTATTTTTCAAGCAGTAAGCTATGAAAGGTTCGTGGAGTTTCTTTTCTTGATATTTTTAGATGCAAACCAATCTTTCGAATGCCCAATTTGAAATGTTCTTTCCGAAGTTCTTTTACAACCCCCATTATGCATTCTATGCCAGATACAAATTTCGTTCTTCTCGTATGACTCACTCCGTTTTTCTTCTCAGAATGGAGCCTGGATAAAAGCCGTTGGCTTTTACTTAGGCTAGATCTTAGTCCTTCCTTTAAAGGATGGAGGCTCAGTTAAAAGAAGGAGAGGAAAAAATTCGAAATGGGGTGGGTAGAGCTGAAAAGGATTGAAAAAGAGGGAGGGTCGAGATGCGCCGGCAGATTTTTCTCCTCTTTTTACTATTTTCTTATCCCAAAGAAACACACGAAAAAATTCGTCTTCTCCATTCTTTAATCCCATTGAGAATTTTTTTTAAATGCTTTGGTTTACTCGTACCCCGTCCTTCTTTGCAATCTTAAACATTTTTCGAATTTCTGCGCGACAGCAGCTTGGAAATGGGAAAATAGTTGTCCTCTCCTCTAACTGAAAAATACGAGCATTCTCCTTCCATCCCCCACCCTCCTCCTTGCCGCACGTGTCTTTGCAGAACGAAACTACTTTGCTTTTGCGTAGAAAACAAGGTTCGAATGAAGTAAAAGAATTAAGAATTGTAATTGATGATATCTTTATATATATTGATGGCAAGATGAGAAGCAATTGATGGTAATTGATGATATCTTTTAAGATTTATTTTAACCAAAAAATTTAAAAGACATTATATATATATATATATATATATATATATATATATATATAAACATTAAAACAAAGAATATTTTGGCACTGGATAGAAAACAAGGCACGAATTAGGGGAAGCAACTATGGATTGTAGTTACAAATAATATTTATAAAACAATTGATGGCAACGCTTAAATTATGTAGTAGTATTACAAAAACATAAATTGGACGAAGACATGTTAAGCACACACACACACACACACACACACACACACACACACACACACACACACACACACACAAGCTTTTAACATCTTATGCATGCGCGAATTTTCAACTCCAATTAGAGCAATGCAAATTTTCAACCCGAGTTGGGGTAGCGCGATACAGATTAGAAATTTTTAATTTATTTTATTTTATATTAATTTAAAAGTACTTCAAAATAAAACCGAAAAATTTATTCATTAACAATGTTTACTTCTAAATGCATCAGACACTTAGACAATAAACAGAATCGTTTGAAAAAATCGGTTGAAGGCAATTTCAGCTTTACCTCATTAGTGTGCGAGGAAAACAAAAACAAATTGAAGTTTTAATCATTTGCAGAAACCTTGCTTCATTTTTGGAAAACGAAGATTTTTGGCTGGAAAGATAGCTATTATTTGATAAAAATTAACTATTCAATTAACCGGAATAAATAGCAGAGTATGTCCAATTCTGGACTATAATCTATATTTCTGCTAAATTTCAGCCAATTTCGTTCTGCTAATCAAATTTTAGGATACTGAAGAAATTTACCTTGAATGCATCTTTATATAACACACACACACACACACACACACACACACACACACACACACACACACACACACACACACACCCCCCCCCCCCCCCCCCACACACACACACATATATATATATATATATATATATATATATATATATATACATTTACAATGTGTGTGTGTGTGCACGCGCGCGCTAGATTATATATTCGTTTGTGTGTTTATAAAATCTTTACGGTTCAAAATAAAAATTCGATGATGATTCAATGAGATATCAAAGGAGATATCAATAAAAACTAAATTGGAAATTTACATATTCTGTCACATACCGTAATAAATTTACAATAATAAAACCACTTGGCACTATTTTCGCGATAATTTTTTCCTTTCAAAAATAAAGTTTTAACAATGGATTATATTCCCTATAACCTCATTCTTCGTGTTAACACCACACCCTTAATCCAAATTTTCTACGAAGGATTTTAAAGCAACCTGATCGCTTTTAAAGTACTTCATGAAATGTCTACCCACGACCAACCGAAGGGTAAAAGAGACAGTCCCACATGGAATACGGTACACAGACTCGGCGGGGCGTGAACAACACTCCCTGCCCACCCTTATCACGTGCTCACGCGTAATAGCGCACGACACGTGACGCAACCCCGAATGCACGCCTCAGTGAGTTCTTGCGTCCTGGCTTGTCATAGGAGGCGATTGGGCGACGTTATATGCGATAACATCGCAGCCTTCTCGGATTTGGCCATTGGATTTGTAATAAAAGGCGGGTCCATTATTGATGCTTAAGTGCATTTGATGGAAACGGTCATCTCGATTTTGCCCTGTGTCCACCGTCCAGAGATCTCCGGCGGATACGATGGCCACTTTGCCGTGTGGGAATCTTCTGATGGTCAAATCTTGATCGATAACCAGGATGATTGGCAGGTGCCCGCGTACAAAAGAGAAGGTGTAATCGATCTCGATCAAAATGTGTCAATCCTTTTCTACCGTGGCATGTCACAGGATCTTATTAAGATGTAGAAGGGGATGGATTCGAGTTTTCGTTTTTTCTTGCAGAGGTTGTTTCTTTTCTGCATTTTTCGTTTTGGGAGTTGGCTTTGACAGGTACTGAGGAGTTGTCACTCATTTTTGCTGTGGTAGTGGAATCTGATTGCATATCAATGTGTTTGTTGAAGTTGAATAAATTTTGTTTTTCTTTTTGAAACTGTAATTGGTTGAGTCATATTAAATGTGTTGATATTCTTTAAGCAGTTTTTTATCCATCCCCCTTCCTTTTGAAAAAATAATCTCACCCATGCCGTATAATATTAATTTAATTTAAGGACAGTAAACATCTTAGATTTCATTACTTCAAAATCAGATGGTGAAAATATTTATTTTAGAGCTAGAATCAAAGCATGCGAAAGTTAAACTTATTCTAGACATTTCAAATAAAACCGTATGAATTGTTTGTCAAAGAAATATATAATGCAGTATTTTTATTTATTTGATTAAAAAGTCATTTTAATTCTTTTAATTTCTTTCATTTTAATAAATTTAAAAGAATTTTAAGCTTAAAAAGAACTTTTTTCCTCCTAAAACAATATCTATTAGATATGCCTTCGATGTAAATATTATTAGATATGCATTCGATGTAAATATTAATTAATATTATTATTAATATTAGAAACAATATTTATTAGATATGCATTCGATGTAAATATTATTTTTTATTATTATTAACATTCGAAACAATATTTATTAGATATGCATTCGATGTAAATATTATTTATTATTATTATTAATATTTGAAACAATATCTATTAGATATGCATTCGATGTAAATATTATTTAATATTATGTAATATTATTTATTTTATCAATAGTGTATAGATTATGCATATATAATTGAATTAACATTTTAATTATTTGTTTTATCTCTTAATTTTTTCTACAGTTCTGGGATTCTTTCCCCTGCCGGAAAAAAATATGAAAAAATATATTATTTCCTAAATCCATAAAATATGTGTTTAACGACACGTCAACAAAAGTAGCAATGTTTCATTTCTATTTTTATTTTTACTTTATTTTACAGTCATGTTCTTAAATTCACACCAAAAGATCAACTCCTGAACCGAACAACAACAAAAACTCTTTTTGGACAGTAAAAAGTTTAAAATATAAAATTTCATAAAAATCTCAAATTTGAATTTTTAAAAATTATTATTACAGTTTAATTTGTGTATTTCGTATGCCAGAAAATAATATGAAAAAAATATATTATTTCCTAAATCCATAAAGCGTGTGTTTAACGACACCTTAACAAAAGTAGCAATGTTCCATTTCTGTTTTTTTTTGTTACTTTATTTTACAGTCATGTTCATATATTCACACCACAAATCAATTCCTGATTCCAACAACAACAACAACAAAAATTTTTGGGACAATAAAAGGTTTAAAATATAAAATTTCATAAAAATCTCAAATTTGAATTTTTAAAAATTATTATTACAGTTTTATTTGTGTATTTCGTATGCCAGAAAATAATATGAAAAATATATATATTATTTCCTAAATTCATAAAACGTGTGTTTAACGACACGTTAACAAAAGCAGCAATGTTCCATTTCTGTTTTTTTTCTGTTACTTTATTTTGCAGTCATGTTCATATATTCACACCACAGATCAATTCCAGATTCCAACAACAACAACAACAAAAATTTTTGGGACAATAAAAGGTTTAAAATATAAAATTTCATAAAAATCTCAAATTTGAATTTTTAAAAATTATTATTACAGTTTTCTTTGTGCATTTCGTATGCCAGAAAATAATGTGAAAAATATATATTATTTCCTAAATCCATAAAATGTGTGTTTAACGACACGTTAACAAAAGTAGCAATGCTCCATTTCCTGCCTCCAACTACTTTTTGGAATGCCATGTTGTCAGAAGATGTTGCAACACGAAGCATTCTGCTCTGACAAGTGACATCCTTTCAACGAATTTAATCGCTTAAAACCTTTCATAGCTTCCTCTAATCCTCAAGATCACTCGGTGTCCTCAACCCTCGTTCAACAGAGCCTGGATCAAAAAACAAAAGATTTCCGAGTAAGCCCTGATGACATTACAAACACCGATAGTTGTTCCATACCGCTATCAAGTAACTGGAAAACGACTTCGTGAAAATAGTCGTCTGCCATCCGATGCGACAGGTCATCGAGGAGGGTCTTCACGCTTGCCTGGGTCCATACCGATCAAAGTGGTTGCCCCTCCCCTTAGCGGGGCCCTTTTCGATCTTTTCTGACTCCAGCATGAAATGTGTGGTAAGTCCAGATAGGGATTTTGGGTCATGTTACTGATGTGTCAAGTATTGTGTTCGATTCGGATGGTTTGGTGATCTCCAATAGTCTTTTTATGCGAGCTTTTTTTTTTTTTTTTGAATTACTTTGGTAGTGTGAGTGGCATCAAGCATTGTGGTTGTGGTT
>JAOUZG010035770.1:1872725-1893124 GCA_026289955.1 Argiope argentata
TTAATATTTTTCGAGTTTTGGGGGTACCAATATAAAGACGCTTTCAGGAGACGCCATTTCATACTATGTATAGATACAAAATATTACATGATATATGCATATTGCATAAGTGATAATCTGTGTAGTATAATACGGACAGGTTTCGCAGCTAATTTACTGAGAATATTGCTTGTGTTTGATTCATCCACCTGAGGTTATATTCACAAATATGCTTGCGAGAACAAACCATTTTAATTCACAACGTGGCTAAAACTGTCTGCATCTACAATATTAAAAAAAATGGTTAAAAAGTAAATAAAAAATTGAATCTACTTATCACAAATTTCAAGTTATCATGTGAGGACATAATTATTAGTAAATACATTAACATGAGATGGACCTTCATTTCCAAATGCTAACTGCAGGCGGGTCACGGAGACCTAGTGGTAAGGTCTCGACCCTAGGCTGAAAGGTTCCGGGTTCGAGACCCGATTCCAGTCAAGAACCGTCGTGTTAGAGGGCGTGCCAGCTCAGGTGTCGTCCTCGTCATCTGACTGTGATTCAAAATCACGAGGTTCATCCTAAATTAGCCTTAGCATGGCTTTACAACGGGATATTAATATAACAAAAATAAACCAAACTGACTGCAGGCATTGAGTCTATTCTTGATTTGATATTTAAAAACAGAAAATAGTTATGCAATAATGTTCTCGAATAGCAGTGAAAAAGCAGTGAGTTTAGTTTCAGTTTCACTTCAAAAATGAAATATAAAGTTTTAAAATATTTTGAAAAATTAAAAACTACCTTAAAAAAGCAAAAAAAAATTAGTATAATTGAAATAATAGTTTTCCAAACTTTTAGATACTGTAAAAAACAATTTTTTCTACTGTTACCGTTTAGGAAATTATCGCTAAAAATTTACGAACATATCACTTAATTTTTAATTTATAAAAACTTTAAAAGACATTTTAAAATTCAAACCACCGATATGCACATTTCCTTCCTCCAAAATACATATTTACCAAATTTGGTAACTACAGATAAAACGACCTGTCCTCTAAAAGTCCAAGTAAAAAGTCCCTCTAAAGTAAACCCATACACAGCATCATCACCTTTATTATTAGTAGACTTTAAAAGTAAGCATTTGCCGTTAATCTTAAAATGCTATTGTATTTCTTGATAAACATCGATGTCTTGGAGATCCACAAATTTATCTGCCATCAGAATTTAACCACAGTATCCATCTAAATGTTTTCACTTTTCCTGTAATTTATACTCGGTCATTTATATCTTGCCTCCTCTACCTCTTGTTAACGATCTTGATTTGGGTTTTACTTTCCCGTCACGGCATACTAGATCTTAGAAACCGGTATGTCGCAGAGTCCTTTTTCTGGGACCACTTCTCTTTTATTTTTATTTCCCGCTGTATATTTATTTTCTATTTTATTTATTTTTTTCCACTTTCACGCACATACAAACCTTACTTTGTAATTCATTATTATTCTTTTTTCCTTCCCTTCACTTCAACCATGTCGTGTCCGAAAAAAATATCGTGTGGTGACCAGCCTGTAACACGCACACCTTCTGGGTGTGGCGGACAAAGCTAAAACTCCTCCCCCTCACGCCCCCTGGCGACATTTATGCAAATGAGTGTAAATACAGTAGCAATTGGAGATGCTAATATAGTAACGCGTGATAACTATTATTACATCTGTAGCTACCTTGTTTAGTTCTCGTTTTTTTCCGACGAGTTGTGCTGTCAAAGGGAATCGCAGAATGGCCCATTGTTCAAAATCGAGTCCAGAATTTATACTTTTCTTTGATTGTATCAATGATACTTTTGTTACACGCATGACCGCAGTTGGTATAAATGAGGCGGGAACTGATATGCATGAGAAATTTGATAATAACACGACACTGCATTCGTTTTTTCGCATTGGTGGACGGCAGAATAAGATACGTACTGGTTATAAAGATATTTTTTTATGTATATTCCATTTTAACAATGTAATAAAATCATATGTTTATAGCTAATAAAAAAAGGAGTAGAACAAGAGTAAAGTCCTCCAAAACCATAATAAAACTTAGAAGGAAATATTTTTATGAGTCGAGAAAAAAAGAAAAACCCCTTAAAGAGCTCACTAACAATTTTTTCCATTCTTTTTAGATAATATTAATGTAAAAATCAACCTATATTGATTTAAAATATTTCATTGTAAGCTAATAGAATACAAAATTTCATTTGATTTTTAGCAATTCATCATAAATGAATATTCATTTTTTTTACTTCGGCTAAACATCGATGTAATAAAAAGTTTTTTTTTTTCTGAAATAGTAGAAAAACAGGGAATAAAAATGGCTTAGAACGAAAAATATAAGAAGTTAAATCAATTAATGAAAAAAGGAATTAATTGTTTTGATCGGTAAACAGTAGTATTTTCGGAATCATGCCTGTTATTCTGTGAGCAATGAAAATGCTTTGAGCTGGATGGTTGATATTTGGATATACCAAAGTTGTGGATTTCTTATAAGTCTTAGGCCTAATATAATAACAGAATGTTTGTCTGAATGTAAGTTAACACATTAATTACAAAATCCAAAATATTAGATAAGTACATCTTTTAACCTTTAAAGTACAGATTTGAATTTTAAAAAATTGAGCCACAACCTTTAATTCACAGTCTGTTGATCTGTATATTCAATTATGATGTAAACGCGATAATTTAAAAATTCGACATCTTAGACTAACTTTCTCATTCCAAGGATCATTTTATTTGAACCATCTTATACTACTAGAACTACCAATTTCCCCTTTTAACCCCTTAACCGGTTCGCCCGTACGCCGTACGTGCATCGATTTATCGAATGTAGATAGATGTAAACAAAAAATAAATTATTCATAAAAGTTATAATTCAATAGTAAAAGGACTTCGAATACGTGGATAAACCAAGTATTCCATGGACTTCTATTTGAAACAAAATAAGAAAATATTCCCAAAATAGAAGGTGTCATCTTATTAGATAGTAAGGAAAATAAACTGGTTAAGGGGTTAAAAAGTAAGAAAAGATCCCCCCTCCTCAAAAACCGCAAAAGCAGTTGATTACAAAAGAGGTCTTCACCGACCTGATAACTATTGAGCTAATGTATGCTTGGGCATCTTTTAAATGTTCTAAGAAAAATTCCCCTGTTGTCAAACCCATCAGGGCAAGTATCTCTAATGAACAAAGCACAGACCAAAAGTATTGAATCAATCATATTTACAGGAAGGGGAAGAAAATGATTCCCAAATGGCTTGGGCGGCTACCACGCTTCTGTTAAATGGACGTTCAGGACGTTTTAGTATCGATGGAGTTCAAATATGATCTTTTTACTATAATTGCTGTCCCCTGTCATATTTTAATTATAGCAAGTGAAGAAAAAGCCGTCCGAAATATGCATTCAATTTTCTTCACTATTGCAAAAAATTCTCATGTGCGAGTTTCAAAAATTTTAAATTATGAGGCGTTTTTTCCCAGGATCCTTAGTTTTTGCACGGACAAGAGAAACATTAAAATCTATCCTTTAATCAACTTATTTCAGAGTTTGAGAAAATGTATGGAAGAGCGTTCCAGATCGCTTTCATACATATTCCTTAAGGTGACAAACAAATATCAAATTGCTACAATGCATTTAAAAATGACTGATATGAATAAAAATCTTTTGTTTGGACAATTATTAATATTTCACTGGTTTTTCTATGTAATGAAATTCTACTTTAAAAAAATTACTTTCATACATTTTTGTCTGCAGCTCAGAGACGTTCACTAATACATATATGCGTCATTCGTAAGTGATGATGTAACTCAAAAGTAATCAGCTTGAGATGTCACTGACAATAAGCTAGAAATTCGTGTGAGGACAAATAAAATTAGTGATATAAATTCGAAAAATTTCTTAGTATCCCAAAATATTACTAAATTATTCTTACTCTTAATATTATAAAATTACTCTTATTCTTACTCTTAATATTATTAAATTACTCTGACTCTTACTCTTAATATTATTAAATTACTGTTATTACTAAATTAATCTTAATACATTTTTTAATATCCCAAAATATTACTAAATTACTCTTAATAAACTCCTTAGTATCCCAAAATGTTACTCTTACTTTTACTATTAATATTATTAAATTACTCTTATTACTAAATTAATCTTGATAAATTTCTTAGTACCCCAAAATATTACTAAATTACTCTTACTCTTAATATTATTAGATTACTTTTACTCTTAATATTGTTAGATTACTTTTAATCTTAATATTATTAGATTACTTTTACTCTTAATATTATTAAATTACTCTTATTACTAAATTAATCAATTAATTAATTAGTACCCCAAAATATTGCTAAGTTACTCTTACTCTTAATATTATTAAATTATTCTCATTACTAAATTGCTCTTAATAAATTTCTTAGTATCCCAAAATACAACTAAATTACTCTTAATAAATTTCCATTCTGAATACAAGTTAATTTACTGATACATTCTTTTTGTAATCATTAATTTAAATCAGTATCCCAGAATAAAAATATATTACTTTTGAAAAGATTTCACAATTGGGATACGAATTACTTTCCTGATACATTCTGTAAATTTCAAAGCTTAATGCCTGGAAAAATTGGTAGATATGCATAAATTCTAATGCTTCTAAATTCGCTAGTATAACTTTATTTTTCTTTTGGTTAAGAACTATTTAAAACAACTATATATATATATATATATATATATATATATAAATGAAAATTTGTGTAACTCTATTCCTCCAACATATCGTTTGCGCTGTATACTTTTAATATATGAATTCTGCAATTGAATATTTTCTTTTTTAATAATTTCAGAAATACATTTATCATCATTTGATTAATTCAATTCAATTTTATTTTCCTTCTAATTAGCTATCTAGTAACGAATGTAAGAATAAATAATAATTGAAATAGGCATAAATTGTATATTACTGAATCATAAACAAAAGAATTAAAAAGCATGAAATGATTGTAAATAAGAAAGGGTTATTTTTAGTGCACTAATAAAATCTAACAAATTTAGATATCGTACTGTTATGCCACAAGATATACAATTTTAAAGTATTAACTAATTTATTTGAAGATTGAATATTATTCAGGCTAATTAGCTTAAAGTAATGACTAAAAAATAAAATAATTAAAATCTTAAAAAGTTTTTTTACTACACAAATAAAAATGCGTTTAAAAATATGTTTTTATTAAATTTTTAAACTGATAACGTTGACATATGAAGTTGAAAAGAATTATTGCTGTACCATGCATATTTTTTAAATTTCTCATTTAAAAAAATTTAAGATATTGATATTTCTGGAAAAAAATAAACATTATGATAAGAATATTAATGTAAAAAAGTAAAATTTTCAACCGAATGATATAAGAGAGTAATTAATTTTTTTATATATCAGTAATTAATGCTTCTTTTTAAAATTTATTTTCCACTTTTTTCGAATCGCAACAGAATTTCCCATGTGAAATTGGTATTACGATTGGTATTGTAAACTCTTTTCGGTCTAAAAGTTAACCACGCGAGAAAAAAAAAGAAGACAAAACGTGCTCAAAATTTTAAATGTCCTCATCCTAAAATAAAACAAAATTGAAAGATTTAAATGTTCTTAACATGAATGATAAATGTCTTAAAAAATTCGAAAGACAAGGAATAATTATCATAATTTTTTTTATCTTTCATTAGTTATTTTCTAATTTGTTATTCCATATTCCTATTTATGTCATAAAAATCTGGGGAAATAACTTAATCTAGTAAAAAAAAGAATCGAAATGTTAAAAAAAGAAAGAACATTTTCATTTAAACTGGGAAAAAAAGTATATCAACAACAAAAAGCTTTTCGCACTGCTTTCATCCAAAAATCGGAAATTTTCTTTCTACTTTTTTAAAATAGTAGGCATAAACAGAAACTATATTAAATGTTTAAGCTACATTTATAAAAAAAATAAATATAAATGTAAGAGATTTACTTACAAATTAAAAAAAAAATCTATTTCATACAAATTACGCCAGGCATTAGCTAAAATTTTTATTCAATTCTTAACATATTTTAAAAACAATGTTGATGTTTATTATTTTAATGGTTCTTGTTGCAACAATCTTCTAATTTGCAAAGTTTGTTACGGGAAATGGATAAACATGTTAATCTCAAACCTTATAGTTAAAGTCAAAAGTCCTTTAAAAAGAAATTTGCTAAACAGAAATTGCAAACTAAATTATAAAAATGAGAAAAACAAAAACAAAGATAGATAACTTCCTATCTATTTTGTTGAGTTTAATAAAAATTTACAAAACGGTTCACAGTCATTTTTGTAAAGATTTCTTATAAAGAATACATTTAAAATAAGGTTTTTTACGCATCAAGAAAGATAGAAAAACATCATCATGAGTAACAATTCTTTGAATTCAACGCCGTTATATATCAAATGAATCTAGCATTCCTTTTTGAGAATTATTTTTACTAATATCTTCATTATCATCCATTGTTTATCTTCATTAAATTTGATTACACTTCGCTATATGTACTGCCGTATAAGATAATTTCAATCTCTTATTATTATAGTTATAAGATAATCTCTATCTCAATATCTTATATCATATCTCATAGGGACAATAAGACTGCCCTAATTTTTTTTTCTCATAACTGTATATTCTTTCACATTCTGTCATTTTCTAAGTTGGATTATTTCGGTTGATTTTATTGAAACTTTGGCAATTAAAAAAGTCACAAAACATTCATGAAGACTTCATTATACGTAAACTATCTTTCGTAATATGAAAAATAAATAAATAGAATATATCAATACATATTGGACTCATTTATTTTAAATTATTTAATGTATTAAAAAATATAACCACCAATTCCTAACAATAACACAATTAATTACTAAATAATTTCTATTTAATATTTAACCAGCACCTCCTAAAATAACGAACACAATATGGTGAAATAACGAACACAATATCAAGAAATTACGGTACTTTTTCGCCAACTTGGCGCAATTGGAAAATCGCCAAATAATGGAGAATTCCGCCAAATTTCTAATAGCTATTTTAAAGCGAAAAATCTCCAAATGATATAGAATTCCACTAAATTTCTTTGGTGATATTTCGCTTGGGTCCGGCTATCGTAAAAGTTCCGAAATTAAAATAGCATCAAACTTTGTTATATCTTGCGATTAAAATAGATAAAGAGAAATCGTATGTTGTATAATTATAAGATGAATCACAAAAAATCGTAAAAAAATGTGTATGATTTTTCAAGTAGAAAATGAAATTTAAACAGCCTATTAAAAAGCCATTTGTAGGGATACTAGCCGTATAGCTGATTTATGAAACACTAAAATATGAATAAAAAATTCCAAATAATATAGAATTATTCGTAGAATTTTATAGAATAAAAAATAAAGAGAATAACTTCGTACAATATTTATATCAAAATATCAAAAATGTAAGCACTTATAAATCCATTAAAAAGAATATGTAAAATATTATCAATTGAATCTTTTTTAACTCTATTTTTATAATTTTTTATAAATGAATTTTTTTTTAAATTCTGAACCAAATAAAAAAATAATCCATCGTTATAATAAAATGTGTGATCTTATACTGAAAATAAACGAGAAATAAAATTCAGATTCATTCTCTCATTGAATTATAAAATGCAAAGTTCCATTAATATGTATTCGATTTCTACATATCTTATCTAATACAAAAATATTAACTGTTTATTTTATCGAACATGTTTTCTTAATTAAATACAAGGAATAGAAATTAAATACAATTAATTATTTAAATTATAAAGAAGTTAACAAAAAACTTACTCAATAAATCATAACACATATAAAACTCCAGATAAAAATCGCTTGGATTGAGAAAGAACTCCGAATGGATCATTTGAGACATCTCATAATGATGGCATGTGTATTTATTATCACCGTATTATCGATTGAATATCAAATAATAATTAAGTGTTATAAATCATAGAAGCTGACTTGTATTTTAGCAATCTGCGAGTATGCTTTATTATTATTAGATATGTATTTCCTTTCCCTTCAGATGTTATCGGGACGAAGAAAGCAGCTGGTACCTTCAGACGACTCGTCTTTTCAACCCCATCCCGTAGAGTTCGTCATCCTGTCAATAAATTTGTCGTTTGGCGTTTGATAAAGATCGTTTGGCAGAGTTGTCATTAAGAACTAAGAAGAAACGGAAAAAGAAAGAGCATCTGTTTTGTTGGGATTCTTTTTTTATCTAACCAGAAAGAAACCAGATAAAACTTTCAGAAAATTTTATAATATATTTTATATTTTATTTTATATTATATATTATATTATATTTTATATTATATATTATATTATATTTTATATTATATATTATATTATATTATATTTTATATTATATATTATATTATATTTTATTATTTTATTTAATATTCTATTTTATATTATATTTTATAGTTGGGGGGTTTTATTTTGTGTTTGTACATTCTATTTTATGATAACATAACATTTGAAAAACAGAAAAATAAAACGAACGAAGTTTTTTTACGAATTGCACAATAATCTAAAGGATAAAATTTTTAAAATTTCTTTTAATTCCTTATTCCACATTAATTACTTAATTGAATTTAGAAAATTATCAACTAAATTGTTACTACGTGTTCTTTCTAATTTAGTTTTTATAAAAGAAACTTAATTATAATTTTGCGATCACTATTCATATAATAATTTCGTTTTTAAAAATAATTAAATTAATTTTTTGTGGGATGAGTTTTGCATGAAACAAAGCATGAACAAATGGATGAAAAAAAAACATTTGGAAATATTTATGAGAAATCAATTCAAGCCAGGTGCATTTAACAATATTTATGAACCGCTGTTTATTAAGAGTAGGTTCATTGTTTTTAATGTATTCTGTGAAGCTAAATGGATATATTATTATTCTGTAAAATCATTTAATATCATAACGAACTTATGCAAATATATTTACTTTCTCATTCCTAATTAGTTAATGGAAATGCCAAATCAACTGAAATTCAAAAATTACATTTTAAAAGGGAACTGGGAAGGTCTTTACCTTCAAAAAATTGATTTTTCAATTTTTGCCTTAAAAAATAGAGGAACTTCGCTGAATCCAACAATGTATGATATGTATATTTTTATAAGTATGAAGGCCTAGAAATTAAAATTTTAAAATGTAAACAAAGGTGCCACGCCCCTTTTTTAAAGGGACATCATTTTAAATTAACCTTTATTTTCACTTTTATTTGTTTATTATTTAAGTATTTTTCATAATTTTATAATTTTGGGAAAGGATACGAACAACTCAACTTGTTATGTTGATGTTTACAAGTTTATTTAACTGTTATTCTTCACCTCGTGCTTTTTTGTTTACAGTGCTCACTGTGATCTCGCTTCAAAACTTTTATTACATTTTATTGATAAAGTTTTTTTAGTTATTCTGAAATTACTTAATATACTTAATAATAATTACTTAATACGTAACAATGGCAAGAAAAAAACTCTTTGGAAAAAGAAAGTCTCACTCGAATCGATTTTCTACGGTGAGTCAAACATAGAAATGTGCTGACAGTGAAAAATTGAATGTAAGTGTATCCAAAAGAAAATTGGAATGTGCTGATTTATTTTCTGATAAGGAAGTTCATAAAAACATTAGTTTTTCTTTTGATATGGAGTCCACAAATAATATCATTGATTTGAGAATATTAAGAACACTCCTAAATACATTTTAACAATGTAAGCAATGTTGCAATTCTGATTCAACAATTGTGTATGGGAAAGAATCCCAAAAAACACATTTGTTGGGCTCAATACATTAAAAATGGGTATCATGGATTATGTAATCTGTTTAAATGATGGTGTATTTAGTCGAACTGAGGTATTTAAAAGTTTAGGTATTATACCTGGAAGAAATGCTTATGATGCGTTGAAAAAAATAGATTTGCTTCGTATCCGAGAAGCTGATATCATGCATAAAAAAACCTCTAAAGAAGCAAGAGCAATTAATAGACAAATGAAAAGAGTATCAGAGCTTCTAGAAGTGTCTAATCAAAATGAATATGGCCCAGGGAGGTTTTAAAAATTAATATAAATCATTTTATTAGTAAATATCTAGTTTTTTACAGTTTTCTCAAAACATGTTTTTTTCAATTTTAGGTACACATACACAAAATTCTATTCATCATAGAGAGTTAAGATTTTATACCATGATAAATATCATTATTATGTATCTATTAAACCTTTTTTTATAGATTTTTGGATAGTAATATGATTCTAAGAGGATATTTATAATAAAAAATATCACATTTTTTTGAGGATTTATAGTTATATGACATTTAATATTTTTTTTAAAAAAATTTTTTGGTTCTAACAGAACAAAAATAGGTTCACTATAATTATTATAGTTTTATGCACATATTATGCTAGGTTTGAGATGATGTTAAGCAGAATTATTTTTTCTGAGTGTACCTTTGTGTACCTCTGTATGCGTGGCTAGCCGCATCATAATACATTTTCGATTTGCTATAGAAAAAAAATACTTTAAAATATAGATAATTTTTTATTGTATTTAATTGAGAATAGTACATTTTATCTATATGTGTCATCTTTTTACTGAGAAATAATTTTTACTCTTATAAAATTCCCTTTAATTACAACTGAAATTTTGACTGTTTTCCTTGTCGAGAAGGTCCCAGTTCCCTTAAAGTTTTATTGCCTTACTTTAAGTCTGGAATCTTGACCATTAATTTTTATCATGTCAGAACATGATGTTATTTTGGAAATGAGGTTACTGGCGTCAACAGAAATCCGTATGTCTAAAATTGAAATTTTATAATCTGCACGAGCATCTAAAAAAAGCCTTTGCAAAGTTTTGCCATTGCATTTACAAAAGCTCTGATTAAAAAAAATAAGTTAATGACTACAGCGAATGAAACCTAGAAAAATGTACTTTTGAGGACGTGATTCTATGAAATGAAATTAATAGGAAATGGGATATTTTTAAAACAATAAATGCTAGACAAAGTTTTTTTTATAGTTTGCAGTATTAAAGTGACTCATTCAATGAAGCAATTAAAATGAATAAAAATATAACTAAACTCGCACGAGCACGTGGTGCTTGGCCGTTCAAGAAATTGTGTTCCTATTTGATACATTGAAATACACATAGCAGATTTCATTTTAATCTTAGTTTTTTAAAAATATTTTACCTGGTGCTCCAAACCATAAAAGTACTTTGTATTGTTTAAGCTCTAATTTTAAATTTCGACCTTTATAATCCCTACAAAAAGAGGGGAAAACCCTAACTTAACTTTGAAATTCCCTCCCTATTTCCCTCAAGCTTTCTGAACAGTTGACAGATGCAATGGGCCGAGGACATCAGGGCATTCGAAAGTCTGGCATGGTGGTTTAGAATAAAGGAGGAAGCAAGCGATAAGAATGTGGGTCCCCCCCCTCTCCCAGTCTGCAATCATCCTCCCAAAAGTCGTTAATCATTGTCATCCCCCCTCTGATTTAGTGGCATCTTTGTTTTTGTTCATCCTTACCAGGTGCGATGTTTCGGTTTTCAGTCTCTTGTCCTATCAGCTCAGATACCGGAGTGTCGTAAGGCTAAAGCGAAGGTATAATTTTCCCCATGGCGGTTAAATATAAATATATGTGGACGGTGAGATAGATAAATGTCTTTTGTCCACTTCCCACGTGTTTGTTTAAAGTCTGCGATAGATCAAGAAAATACTGTGGCTTGCGTAGAAGTTTTTTTTCT
Organism: Argiope argentata; assembly: GCA_026289955.1. Classification (NCBI taxonomy): domain Eukaryota; kingdom Metazoa; phylum Arthropoda; class Arachnida; order Araneae; family Araneidae; genus Argiope; species Argiope argentata. Next base: position 1,884,559 of record JAOUZG010035770.1, read on the forward strand.
TGTTCTTTCTTCTTTTTCTTTCTTTTGTGTGTGATGTTGGAGTAATAGAAATATGAGTTCGCGTGACACTTCGGAAGAGAAAGTTTTGTCATTGCCATTAATTTTTTTTCTTCCATTGTTTTATAAATGCTAATGCGTTTTTGAAAGTGTAATTTGGATTTAATACAATCTATTAAAGATGGAGTTACATTCTTCATCAATGCTTTTTTGTAATATAATCATAACTTGTTTTACATTAAATGAAACATGAATTTTTTTGTATGGCATGTTTTGATTGGTTGATTTTAAATATATATTGAAACAGGTCTTTTGACACAAACTAATAGTTTAGGACCTGTTACTTGTTTTCTCTTTTTAACTTAAATTCTCATCTTTAATTCTTTAGACGATTTTTTTAGGTTGAGGTTTCAGGCAGCACATTTGTTGTTCCATTAAGTCATTTGTTTTGCTTGCAGGGGGATAAATGTGTTGATTTGCTTATTAAACCAACGAGTTTAGTTTTGAATTTTAAACAACATTGAAATGTCTTTCGTCTAATAATTAAGACGAAACCATTCTCTTTTGATTATCAGTTTGTTCATCCTGATTATTGTCGTTTTAGGTTATTAAAGGATTAATAAAAAGTTCATTTTTTAAACTTGAACATTAATAAGACTGAAAATCAGGAATTAAATTGGACCAATTTGTTATACCTGTTTTTCGGATTACTGTAAAAAAGCAATTATTAAATCTTAATTTTAAAACCGACAAAAGCAAACAATAGAATTTTTTGACAATTGAATTTGAATTTCAATAGATCAGTAAAAACATTGTTACAGAAGTATATTAAATTAAATTTTTAAAAATTAATAGAAATACGGAGAATTTTGTATAAAAAAATTTTAAGATTAAAAAAAAGCATTTTTTTGAGTTTTAAAACATTGTAAAAACAGTTTTTATGAGATAATACTTTTGAAAACTATGGTTATTATTTTTCATACTCATCTAACAATGGTAAAACTAGATTAAACTTTCTGTTTAAAATCTATTTCACAATTTTTTTTTACATCTTCTTTCTAAAGATTGATTCGAGTTTTGAGTGACACTCTGAAGTTTCTTCAGAATGTTTCTAACAGTATTTTAGAGTGGCAACAATCAGTGTTGGGTACTTACGTATTATACCGTCTTCGCTAACGGTTTAGTAACTCATTGGCGACGGATTTAAATTTCGCGATAGAAATCAACGGATTACACCATTGCCGGATTGCCATAATTGGTGGTTCAGCGACTCATTGGTGACGACTTCAAATTTGGCTATAAAGTTGGACGGTATAATACGCAAGTACCCAATTGCTTAATTCTCTAATAATATTCTCTGATGTAAAGATTTGGTTGCTATTTTTACAAAAATAAATGCAAGCTATGCATATTTCAATGTATCATTTCAGAACATCATTTCTTGAACGACCAAACACCATGTGCTCGTGCAAGTTAAATTATATTTTTATTCATTTTAATTGTTTCATTGAATGAGTCATTTTAGTACTGCAAACAATCCAAAAAACTTTATCTCGCATTTATTGTTTAATAAACTATCACATTTCCTATTTATTTCATTTCATATAATCACGTGCTCAAAATGACATTTTTCAAGGTTTTATTTGTTGTAGCCCTTAACTTTTTTAAAAATCAGAGCTTTTGTAAATAGGATGGCAATGCATTATTAAAAGCTGATTTTTTGAGATACTCGTGCAGATAATAAAATGTTTATTTTTCGCCTACGGATTTTTGAGCGGAAACCTCAATCCCAAAACTACATCATGTTCTGACATGATAAAAATAAAACACGAGTTTATATTCAAAAGAGAAACTCATCCTTCGCAGATAGAATAAGGAACAGAAACTGAATATCCCAAACATTATCCCAATTCTGAAAACGCGCATAATGAAGCTCGTATATAAAAGCCATTTATGTCCGAGGTTGTATCCCATCAGCCATTTCAAGTCTCGTTGGTTCAGATATATTTTTAACATTAAAACCCATCTTCCCCGTCTTAATTAACAGTTAAGTAATTAAGAGCCATACTCCAGTTTGCTGCAGAGCAGATCGAGCCAAACGTACACAAGCATATACAACCGCCGGAGTCAACTTTAAATTAAAAACCAAGATGAAGATGCGATATATAAGCCGAAGGTGGTTGCTAAGCAACGAAGAATGTGCCACACGCTGGTCTGGGTAAAGCTGGCTTAAGTAACAGGAAATGTAAACAAAAGGGTTTAAGTTGTTTTTTGACCAAAGAATTTCAGTGTTTAAAGTTGGGAATTGAAATTTTATTGTACTGTTAAAAGCCCGCTTAATGCCTCGTATACTTTGTTACTGCTGTTTATTAACCCCTTAACTGGTTTATTTCCCTTACTATCCAATAAGATGACACCTTCTATTTTGGGAGTATTTTCTTATTTTGATTCAAATGGAATACTTGGCTTATCTACGTATTCGGAGTCATTTTACTATTGACTTATAATTGTTATGAATGGTTTATTTTTTTGTTAACAACTATCAAAATTCGATAAATCGATGCACGTACGGCGTTCTGACAAACTGATTAAGGGGTTAAAAAAGACTTACATAATAGTTTGAAAATGTGTATAGAACGGAATTTTTTATTTCCTGAATTTAAAATTTTCATTTGAAAAGCTAACCAAAAAATAAAATACACGCAATATTTTCATTAAAATTGTGCAAACAATTTAATTGAGGAAGAGATAAATTTTAACAAAAAGTATACAAAGTCTTTATCACATAACAACAAAATTGCATAATAGGGCTGTGCATATTGTTAAAGCCCTAATTGAATGACTTTTAAAGTTATATTAAAATTTCACCCTCTTATTTTTATTTTTGTTTATTAATTTTTAGTTTCTAGTACGCAAAGTATAGTAGATGTAATTTAATTATCAGAATTGTGGAATTCTTAATTTTGATGAATCTGCACACTACAAACGTCTTGCAACTATTACGTCTACCTGTCAGTCAGCTACCCAAATTTGTCAGCAAACACGATAATTCTAAAACATTATTCTCCAGATAACTTTAATTTGGTATATGGAATTATGACCAAAGTTGAAGATTTTTTATATCAAATTTTAATGTCAACTGCGTCTCCTTGTGATAAAGATAGTTCCTTGTGATAAGATTCGTTATAAAGATAGCTTAAAAAATCTTTGAGTTAGAGATATTATATTTAGTATATAGTATTGTAGTGAATGCTATATGAGCCAGATAACATCCCTCGAACTGAAGTGCTCTTTTGTCCCAATGGGTATGTTACTCGACTACTAACCTTAAGATTGGGAGCTCGGGCTTAGCGCAATCCGCTACTCTCATCCGACAGTATTAAAACAAAATTTGCAAATTTCTGTCAAATTTTACGCAAGATCTATTCGCAAGAGATCTGTCTATCTAACTGCGACAGTAGAAATGAACTCGTTGCTCCAAAACGGAAAGAGCAAGATAAACAAAATTTGATACAAAAATTCAGCCTCTAAAATATAGATGCTTGTTAACTCAGTAACTCATAAACAAAATGACTTAAATCAATGAAATTTAGTAAATCAGTTTGTGACTACTATTATAGATTCACATCAAATTTTGGTGTCAATCGATCAACAAAAAGACACTCAAAACTGGACCAGGATAGGCGGGTTGGTATGATGTTGGATTCGCATCTTTTGGGCTGCGAGTTCAAATCCATCACCCGAAGATCCCTTTAGTGTGTGTATGTGTGTGTGTGGTGGCTGGTGCACGTTAAATCTGTTGTGCTCCCAAATTACTCCATGTCAAGAGTAATTGGGTACATGGTGATGGTCTCTGTTTCAGATTTAAATTACGGCATGCAGGCGAATGAATGTTGTTGTTGTTGCTCCTGGCTCTTGCCATATTGGACAAGTCCTCCGCTGATACAGTAGCAAATTTAAGCCGAAAGGAGCATCTCTTGTTTTTGAAGTACCGCCAACTAGGGCCAAGATTACGACTTAGCTACACACAAACCACATTTTCTTGCACAGCCACATTTTACAGGGAGGCACAGTCACACATCTCACAGATAGCACACATAATAACCATGCCCAAATCGGGACTCGAATCCTCGACTCCCAGAACACGAGGAAGACGCGCTACCTCTGTGCCAGAAAGCCGGCAGATGAATGAATGAAAGGCATAAATGAAGTTTACCCCGTAAAAAGGGTTTGTGACGTGTGTGAGCAAGAAATAAAACTTTTGTCCTCGGTGTTCAGGGGTCTATATTCTCAGAAGCTATTGCAACCCTCCTTCCGTTGTAAACTGAAACCTGAGTACAACAACACTACCCAAAACTCGTGATAGATTCAATAATAATGTTAAATTCATATCAAAGCTAGTAACTGTCTTTCACCAGTGCCTTGCAAAGTATTCGAAACCCCGTCCAAAAATCACAATTTTGTGTATAGTATAATGGCTAAGATCTGACAACATGCTAGAAACTTTTGGGGAGACTATACCCACTTATCTTATAAGATTTAAATGCTACTGTAAGATATACAATGATGCACAAAATAATGATGTGAATTAAATGTAATTTTCGCATAGTCACTAAGATCTTTATATGACAACATGTAAGAAACTTTCGGGGAGACTACCACCACTCGTCCTATAAGATATAGATGCTACTATAAAATATACAATGGTTTTTAAAATATTGAAAAAATTAAATGTAATTTCCGCACAAAATTCTTGATAGGATAAAAATAGAGATCTAATATCATATTCATGTCACATTGAACTTACATTAAGAATTTCATTCAGTTAGCAATGTGTTAATCTGCTAGCTTCTTACTACATTACCAATAGTTGTATGATAAGTCGTGTTAATTTGCAATAAATTCTTTTTAGATATTGTAATTCTTTTTAGTTTAAAATGATAGCATAAGATATTTATGATATTTAGCCCACTTTCATGCAGGGAAAATAATAGATATGCATATTACATGATAAATTTTTGAAATGTCATTTGTTAATTTGACCGAAAGGATAAAGCCAGTGTAATTGGTAACGAGCTGGCAGACGGGATTATTCTCAACTTAAAATGACATTACAGAAGAGATTTAAAACGCATTCATGCATGAAAGGTTATATATATATATATAAAGCACAATATTTTTTAAAAGTATTTGTTTTGTCGGCTGAAAGAATAAGCATTATCAACAGAGTTGTTGCCTGACTAAGTTAAAAAATTAAAAGTTATTCCATGAATATAATAATTTTATACATGATGAAAAGTAAAGATTTTTCTGGTATCAAAAATCTATTTTCAACTACCTAACAGCAAAAATAAGATAATTGAAATTATTTCCTGTACCTAAGAAGGGAATCCAAACAAGAATACCAAAAAATATAACCTAACAACAGGCTTTTTTTAATATAATTATTAAAGAGAAAGTTACAAAAATTCTGAAACTTTTGGTAGTTGTTATTATTAGAAAATAGTTGCTATTAAAATAAGCAAACTTTATCAGAAAATACAGCTAAATAGAAGGATTTTTTTCATACTTCAGATTGTTTTAACTAAAACGAACTGCGCAATTTTCTAAAGCTCTACTAGAAAGAAATGTAGAACGATCTCAGAACAATAAACCACCTTTCCAATACAAAGATCTAAACAAGATATGGATGGGATAGATCAGCTTCTATTGAGTCTTTTCTCATGATTTCTAATTTTTTTTAAAAAAAAAGAAAAAAATCGAATTCATTAAAAAAATGTTAAGAATGTTATTCGAAATGACAAATGCATTTACATGCCTTTAATTACTCGCTGTATTGGTGTTTGAAAGATCAACCTTGGGGTTTCTCTAGACTGTCAAAGACAAGCCTTTTTACGACAAATATAGACAATAATGCTGACATTCAGCAAATAGTCGGCGGTAAATCAATCAGGCTTTTCCAATCTAAATTTGAATAAAACTCAAATTCTAAATGTGAGAATTTGGAAAAGGAAATCGCTATTTTCTGACATATAGATAATACTCCAACCTTTACCCACTACCTCTTTGTATAGAATTCCTGAAATAATATTTGAAGAAAAATTAAGATTAACTTTGTAATAAACGTTACGGGGTTCAATTTTGTGCTTTAGACATTTTTTTTACTTCCCGTTCTTGTAACAAATTTAATACAATAGAGATAAGGATTTTTGTAAAGATATCTTTTTATGTAATATGCGAGGGAAATTTAATTAATTCTTTTAAAGTATTATTTTATATTTGGTATTTTGTAGCATGTTATAAGCACCCAATATCTTTTTCATCATAACTCCAAATGTCGCTGAAATTTTGATTAAATGTGTTTGTAAAATTCTTTTTATAAATATTTGATAAAAATTGGGAAATGTCCTTGACATGAGACAGACAGGCGGAATCCAAGGATGTGAAGTGTTAAACAGGATAATTCAATAACCTAAGTCATATTTTTAAAGAAATATCTTATTTAATTTGTTCATACGATGGTATATAATGCAAAAATAAGGCACATATGATAAAATCAATGAATAAGATTGCAGATCATGATATTGTTACAAGCGGGCGAGCGGCACGAAAACTCGCCAAAGTTGGCCACGTTTGGCGAGGAGCCTCGCGCCAGCTTGATTGGTTTGGCGAAAGGAATAATCTAGTAGCCGCTAGATTGTGCGCGATGTTTTGAGAATTTCCACGAGACTCAGGTGCACGCGCTTCTCGGCTATATAAGGACGAGTAGCCGGAGTGAGTGAGTTAGTTTAGCCAATAACAAAGCATCCTGACAATCACCACCTCACCCACTCAGCCTCTCGGAAATACACTTTTGCATCATCATCATCAACCGGACTCTCCATCAGCAGCTACTGAGACGTCACCAACTGCCCACCTACTCCTACACCGCCGACACCTTCTGATTGGTCGCCACTACTCCCTCATCACCGAACTTCTTGCCGCCGTAACTCAGCCCAGTCCATCTTCAGCTACCAGACACTGAACATCCTCAAGGCTCATCGAAGAGGGCAACGTATTCCAGAACGCCAGGCCACTTCTCTACCAAAAAAGGACAGGGGATAAGCTCCTGGCGGAGCTAGGTGCCCCTAGAACGAACACTTATGTGAGTGAGTTAGTTGCTATAGTGATTTGATCGAGTTAGTTCAGAGTTTGCTCTGAGATAAAAAGCGTCTCGCTGGACTAAAGGATTTGTGAGCTGTGTTTGCGTTTGCTGTTAACGCTGTGTTATTGAGCTCGCTGTGATTAACTGTTGCTGTGCTATACGATAGCTGTTTTGTAGTCTGTTTTTATCGTGCGTAAGACTTGAATTTACGCTGTAATTGACTGCTGAATTGTACTTATCTAAAATTTTTACTTTATCAATTATCCTGTAAATAACTGTAAATAGCTGTAAATAAATTTGTTTGTGCTGTCCTCATACAAAGTCCATTCAATCCGAACCCGCTACGCTAAAAACGTAACAATATTTTCCCACCTGTATTAAAATTAATACTTTGAGTACAAAAAATTTCAAATAAAATGCTTTTATTTATATCAATCCATTACATTTTTCATTGATAGATCATATTTTGATGTTTTTCAAGGAAAAAGGGGGGAAATATATGTTCCCAACAATTTTATCATCCATCATGCCACCTGTATAAAATTTAAAAAGAAAAATGTCTAATCACATGTTTAACAAATAAGCATACATAGTTAATTGACATACTGTTTTCAAAATATTTCTTATTTTGTGTTAGTTTTTATTTTATTTTATTTAACTTTATTTTTTGGACCTTTAACAAATAATTTGAAGCAACACTATCTTAATATTTCCGTCTCCTTACGGTCTTTTAAGGACAGAAAAAATTATGCTATCTAATTTTCTTCCATTAAAGATTTTTACGCCCTTCTACTAAAAAGGTAAATAAAAGAGTAATCAGCTTTAATACATTACACATTCTTAGAAACGAATGTAAATGTAACCCATCAAATTTTAAAGAGGAATTTTATGTAAAGGCAATAAGAATTTTACAATATTTGTTTATAACTGAATAGCCAAAAAGAAAGGGGTGGAGCAAATTTTTCAACATTTCTGACTGTTATGAGGCTCACAGTTCAAAAGTGCTGGTTTTAAAACAAAATAATAAATAAATAAATAAATAAAAACAATTTACTTTCCAGACTTTAAGTAAAAGAAAGTAAGAAAATTATATACGAGTGTCAAGTATTAAACAATTTATGAAAAGAAAAGTATTCTGTATTACTTTTGAAACTGTGTTTTGATATTTTTCTATAGAAATCATAGAGTTGAATGAATGAACGAGAATAATGAATTGCATTACTATTCAATGGTATTGTTGTAAGAATTTTTTAGTAGATATTTAGACTTTAAAACTATTATAAAGCAATAGCTGATTTTTTTCACAAGAAAGCATTTTTAAACATATTTCTTCTAATATCTTTTCAACATAAATGGTAAGAATATGCTAGTTCTGGTAGCGCTATTTATCTAGTAATAATGTTAATAAAATTACCTGTAAAATAA
>JAOUZG010035770.1:1907607-1918052 GCA_026289955.1 Argiope argentata
ATAGGTCAATAACTCATCTAATCGAATATATTTGAGGAAATATGATAACACGTTTTGAATGTCCGAATCAGAATTTTAAAGCAACAAAGTTACTTTTCCTCATTTTCTCTACATTTTGATACTCCTGATGATAATTCGACTGGACTATTCTAATAGATCAAAATCTGAATTATTGGACGATATCATTCATAAAACTAGTAGGTCGATAACTCATCTAATCGAATATATTTGAGGAAATATGGTGACAGTTTGCATGATCCAATCAGACATTTAAAGCAACTAAATTTCTATTGTATATTATCTCCACATTTTGACACTATTGATGATAATGCGATTGGACTATTCTAATAGTTCAGAATCTAAATTACTAGACGATATCATTTATAAAGCTAATAGGTCAATAACTCATCTAATCAAATATATTTGAGGAAATATGGTAATACATTTTGCCTGTCAATCACAACTTTAAAGCTACAAAATTTCTATTTTGTATTATCTCAACATTTTGGTATTCTTGATGACAATTCGATTGGATTATTTTAATAGTTCCAGATCTGAATTAGAGACGACATCATTCGTAAAACTAATAGGTCGATAACTCGTCTAATCGAATATAATTGAGGAAATATGGTAACACGTTTTACATGTCCGAATCAGAATTTTAAAGCAACAAAACTACCGTTCCTCATTTTCTCTACATTTTGATACTCTTGATGACAGCTCGATTGGACTATTCTAATAGTTCCAGATCTGGATTGTTAGACGACATAATTCTTAATATGGATAGGAAAGCAACTTTTTTTTAAAAAAATAACACCATGTAATGATAATTGAAAGCAAATACAATTTAAAATCTTTTCTCAGAATATTTTGAGATAGAAATCTTCGAGTGCAGATTATTTCACTTACGAATATATAATATGTTACAATGATTTCGTTTAATATTTTCATTCATTTGCTAAAAACATGTAAAAGTTCAGATTTCTTAATTAAAAGTGGTTTTTCTTTCACGTAACTGATATATAGACAATTCTTGATAAATAAGGCCAGACAGTGACGATTCATATCAAACAAAACAAGTTAAGAATAAAGTATGACAATTACATAGTAATTTTAAAAACCATATACAATAAACAAACAAAAAAAAGAACATTAAATTAAGAGCGTAAAATTGTTTATTCAATTAACTACATGCCTTCAATGAATCATTCCCCACTCGCATTCAACCTATGAATGAAAGTAATCAAGCTATCATTCTCTTCAGGAAGTAATTTGTATTTTATTTAAATAACTTAAGAAAGTGCTTTTCATTATGAGAAAGCATCACCTTTATATACCGTGCTCTATCAGACAATCAATCTACCAAGTTTTAATCACTACGTTGCATTATCTATATACATGAAAAAAAAGAAAGAATTAATAAACATTTGTTCGCAAAACAAACATGCCCACTCCAGTTCTATGTGGGCGGTAATTCGAACAAAGAGGAAGGACACTGCCAACCCTCCCATCCCTTGATTGCCGTGCTGCCAACGGAGAACTATTTATTAAACGACAGTTGGTTGAACACACTCTGCATAAAAATCAGAATTCTTTTATCCCCATAATGATAGGTTCTGTTGTGATTCAGTCCCAGAACAAGGAGGTGGACACCGTTTTATGCATTAAAGAGTGGTGGGGTTTTGTTCTTCTGAACACGTTCGTTTGTTTTCACTGAAGTTTATTGCACCATGCGGAAGCTTGTATCAATTTTGTACATGCCACTCGCAGTCTTAGGATATGATGTTTATCAAATCTTTATTTTTGCGGTATTCTTTTACTTATAAATAATAAGGGCTTAAAATATATACTTATGTTTAACAAGATTGCATTAAGATCTATTGTTATTCCATTTTATTACTTTATTTTTTCGTAAAATATATTTATTCTTGTTATTAACCGAGGGAAAAATTATTTGAAGCTTCTCTTCTTATATTCTTTTAATAGTTGGAAACAAAATATTATTTATATTAATCTACATAAATATTTTTTTAAATATTTGAAAATAACTAATAAATTACTGTTTCCGTTTGATTTAATGTCAACCGTGTAACTTTTTGACCTCACAACCCATATACGGCTCCAATAATCAATTAAAAACCTTAAATCAATCAAGCATAACCCGTAATCCCTTGTCATTTCATTATATTTACATTAGATTACATTAAGATCATTCTTTATTTTACTTACTTAATAAATTTTTTTGTAAACTATATTTATTCTTGTTATTAACTACGACAAAAATTATTTAATTCTTGACTACTCATATTCTTTTAACTGTTGGAATAAATAATAATAATTTTAATAATAATAATAATAAAATAATTAAAAAATAATAATACTATTTTTTAGTAAAAATAGTTTTATCTACATAACTTAAATATTTTTAAATACCTGAAAATAATTAATAAATCACTGTTTTCGTTTGATTTAAAGGCAACTGTGTAACCTTTTGACATTACATTCCATTTATGACACCACTAATCAATTAAAAGCCTTAAATCAATTAAGTATCTCACGTAATCTCTTATAATTTCTTTATATTTGGATCTTGAGATTATATTAATATCTTATTTCATTTAGTTTTATTAATATATTTTTTGTAAAATATGTTTATTCTGTGTAACCTTTTGACATTCCAATCTATTTATGGTTCCACTAATCAATTAAAAGCCTTAAATCAATTATCTCACGTAATTTCTTATAATTTCATGACATTTACATCAAATTAATTTAAGATTTTTTTCATTTTATTGTATTAATTTATTTTTTTGTAAAAAATATATATTCTTGTTATTAACAGCGGGAAAAATTATTTAATGCGTAACTTCTCATAATCGCAAAACAGTTGGAATAAATAATAATATATTTTTTAAGAATAATAATGTTTTTTAAAAAAATAATCGCATTTCCTAGTTTAAAAAAGTAGATTTTTTTAAATCTTTATGACTTAAACATTATTAAATATTTGAAAATAATTAATAAAATTAATTTACTGTATTCGTTTTATTTCATGACAGCTGTGTAACCTTACTATTCATTTATAATTTCAATAATTAAAGACTTAAAGCATTCAATCATTTCATGTAATCCCTTATAATTTAAGCAAAATTTTAAGTATCAAAAGAAAAAGGGAAAAAATAGTTGTACAATGAAATAATAAAATAAATTTATAGCAAAACAGATTTAATAAATTTTTGCATACAGTTATATTAGCATAACTAAAGCTTTATTTTAATTATTTTCTACTTTTTATTCCCCTTTCTGTCTTTAAATATAAATATTCTTAATTATTCACTTTTTTTTTCAAATTTGCTAACATACATCACTGATTACGGAATCAAAATTTAATTCAATTACACTGATTAGAGAATCAAAATTTAATTCAATAACACTGATTAGGGAATCAAAATTTAATTCAATTACACTGATTGCTATTTAACCAATCAGTTTAAAAGCTAAAACCTAAAGCCTTAAATAGAGATAACTGGTTAAGGAAATAAATTACCGTTCCATGAACAGATATGTTTATTTCAATTGTTTGACTCTATCAAGATTTATTTTTACTTTGATAAAAAAATATCCCCAAATATATCTGGCATTAATTGAAAAAAACATTAGAACATTTAAATAATTGTTATAAATCTTATTGTTTTCGCTTATAAACATTTAATTGAACACACACACACACACAAATTTTTTGCGAAACACAAAAGTATCGTAAAAAATTTTTCCCGATGCAATCTGGAATAGAGAACGATCACCTCTGATGTAGTAACTTCAGTGGTATTACTATCGACAAGGAGGGCTTTGGGATCATGACATATTTAATTCATGCCGGCCACCACACACACGGAGAGTCTTCGGCTGACGGTTTCGAACTCTCACCCCAAGAGATGCGATTCTACGCTCTACCAACTTGGCTATCCGGCCTATTATTAAAGCTTTTACCATGAATTTGGGATCACCCTGCATGTTCTAATAGGTTTTAATAACACAGAAGGATTTAAAAAGTTGCACTTTGCCTCATCATAATAAAAATATTTTTATACAACGCTCACTTCCAATACAAACTGAAGGTCACAATTTTTCAATGCAATTGAGAAATCATGAAACATTTTGAAAAAACATCAAGGAGATATCAGATGGTTGTGATGGTTGTGATCGAATAATATTGACATTTGTGAAGTATTGGTGGTTTGCAGTAAAATATACAAAATACAATCAATTTTAGAGCAAAGTTCGATTCTTTAATTTAAAATTTATCTTGTTATTATCAAATTAAATAGTTAATCAGATACTATCTGATTCAAATCAGCATGATCATTAAAATTTTAACTCATGAAAATTTCTATTCGAATATTTTCCAGCGTTAGCATTTTGTTATAGTAGAATATTGTGAGGAAATTATGTGAAGAAAGTTTTAAATAATAAACCATTTCTTGCAGGAAACCCATCCATTAACGCACACTTTACACAAAGACACACAGACGAACAACGAATCTCTGAATTTTGCACACGAACTCTTTTGTCTACCTATCAAATCCGACAACGATACTCCGTAGTCTTTCCGGAATACAGTACCAACTGATTGTATTCCGAAGAAAACAAAGAGAAGAGAAGCAGTCATTGAAACAATTAAGCAATCATATGATCAGCCATGGCCTTTTGTATAATCCTTCACGATTCCCTAAATCGAACAATCATAGCAGAAAAACAGAGAAAAAGAACAAAACCGCACAGAAAGCAGGGTCGGTTCCACGGTACGGGGAGGGCTAAATAATTGGCAAGTTGAAGTGACAGCTTCGTTGAGCGCCTTGTCTGTCTGTCTGTCCGAACTGTCAGCGCCCGTTACAACCACTGTTTCATGCCTCCCCCCCTCCCTGCCTTTAACTGTCTGCTCGTACTTCTGTTTGTGTCTGGGAACTGACAGCAAAATTGCTGAAAGTACAAAGCAAGTTAAAGTGGCTCTGACAGGGAGACTAGTCAGTGCAAGATAGAAAGGTTGATAATGATTCATATCAATTAAGAGTTTTTTTTATAAATCACTAAGCGTAATAAAATAATTAGATGATGAGTCTTAATCCGAAAGAATAGTTTGATGATAAGCATCTCGGCGGAAACTTTTTATTTTTGAGTGCCTGCGAGGCTTTTGCAGAAATATAAAAAAAGGACATAAATTTTCCTGAAAATGCAAATTGTCCGTAAAGCTGAAAGCGGCCAAGTCAAAAGAAGAAAGTAAGTTCATATATTTTTAAGGTATCATCTTTGTAAGAGGATAAATGCAACAATCAGTACATCGTCAGTTTATAATGCATGCCACGTATCTTTTTCCAAGTTACGCGAATTAAATACTTTTCTTAAAATATCAAAAATAACATCACTTGTTATAATCTACTAGATTTAATATTGCGTTTTAAAGTTAGTGGTAGTACTTTCCGATCATTGAAAATATCAGCAAGTTGAAAATAATGTCTTGAGCTCAGTACTGAAGGTAACAAGTAATCTTAGGTTTCTGAAGGACATGATATCTAAAATTGGCAGTTTTTTGCCAACTGTTTGAAAGAGGAGGAAGTGGTCAGTTCATGGCCACTTTGGGGTCATTTACTCGAAGAAAATATCATTTTGACAATATATATATATATATATATATATATATATATATATATATATATATATATATATATATATTCTTGATGATCAAATTAGGAACATTTGGCTTATATTATCTCAATTCCAGTATTTGCATACTTTGAATAAAAGTTTAGAAATTTTGTTATTCTTACATTTAAGATTTTATTTTAGAATCAAACAATTGTAATTTTTTTAACATTTCCCCTATTTTTACATAATGTGGTCATTTCTTGTAATAAAGTTCTTGCTAAATTTTCATATTTTACTAGTCATTATAAAGAAAGTTAATAAACTAAATTTTTCATGTTTTACTGGTCGTTGTATTGTAAGTTAATAAACTAAAAACTTCATATTTTGTTAGTCGTTATAAAGCAAGTTTATGAACTAAATTTTTTATATTTTATTGATCGTTATAAATCAAGTTAATAGGCTAAATTTTTCATATTTTAATGGTTGTTGTAAAGCAAGTTAATAAACTAAAAATTTCATATGTTACTGGTCATTGTAAAGCAAGTAATTAAACTAAATTCTTGATATCTTATTAGTCATCATAAAGCAAGTTAATGAACTAAATTTTTCATGTTTTACTGGTCGTTGTAAAGAAAGTTAATAAGTTGAATTTTTCATACACTATTGGTCGTTGTAAAGCAGGTTAAAAAAATTCTTACTTGCAATATATTTTTGAATAAACAAATGGAATTACATCATGAGATCTCATATAAGAAACAAGGACGATAATTTCATCAACAATCGACAGGTGTGTTGATGGCAAAAAGAAAAAAAAATCCAACCAATCTGCAACAAAACAGCAGCAACCTAAAACAGAGAAAAGAGGAAACGCTTTCGGCTCAGCGAGGTAACTAGCATGTCACCACCCGTTTTAACGACCAGAGAAATGTTTTGTTTCTCCCCAAACAATGTTACTGCCGTCCGACCCATCCGTCGATAATTATTTACAACACATGACGACAGTTTCATTGTGTCACAGAAAAATGGTCGTTAGCAAAGGTATCTGTGTACTCGGCTCTCTGATGACGCTGTTCTTCCTGCAATTAAGTCCCGACGTCGTTAATTTCTGAGAGCTGTAATCAATGACAGCTAAAAAATACAATATATTTGATTGTTGCATGTTCTATCTGTAAATAAACGGATAGTTCAGCTGCTGTAATTGCTGGCTACAAGCCGCTGGAATACATGCGACATTGAACGAACGACTGTCCTTCTAATGTGAGTTTGCAAATATCTGTTCATTTCTCCAAGCTAAGATTTTAAAAAAGAATTACGATATTGCTCCTGAAAAAGGCATAATATTCTAGAGGCTTCCATTCTGATTTGACTGATATTTCACTTTAAAAGAACTCAATTTATTACCAAAAAAAATACTAAATGGTTTTATATTTCATTTATACCCTTTTTCCTTCCAAACAATGTTAAGATTGGAATTAATACTATTTAATATTTAACGCTTATACAGAGTTTTTTTTTTAAATTATTAAGTACTTTTCCGTTTGCCGGGTGCAAGGAAAAAATTGGCAAGTAAAGCAGAATTCCTCCAAATTTTTTACAACAATTTTAAAGTGAAAAATCGCCAAATACTGCAGAATTTCACCAATTTTTTTTTTTTGAAAAGTGTCTATATTCTTTAACAAATGAACTAGTGAAAAAGGATTAAAATGAAATCTGCCATGAATATTGCAATGCATCATGTCAGAACATCATATCTTGAACGGCCAAGCACCACGTGCTCGTCCTAGTTAAATTACAATTTTATTGTTTCATTGAATGAACCACTTTAGTATTGCATACGATCCAAAAAACTTTGCCTCCCATTGTTTGAAAAAATATCACATTTCCTATTTATTTCATTTCACATAATCAAGTACTCGAAATGACATTTTTCTATGTTTTTCGATGTAGTCATTAACTTATTTTTTTAAAAAATCAGAGCTTTTGTAAATACATTGGCAACACGTTATTAAAAGCTGATTTTTTGAGATTCTCGTGCAGATCGAAAAAGTACCTATGACCATGTAGTCCCAGCGTTCCTGAAAGACCCCCTATTGCATATACACTCTCATTTTTCATGGTTCGTTTTATAAATAAATTTAATCAAAAATAATATCCATTTCCCTGTATTCTTACGATATTATTCTCATGCTTTTAAGTACAATGAGAAGCAAAACGCAAAGTAATAACTTGAAAATAAAAAAATTAAATTAAATCTGCTATGCATATTTCAATGTATCATGCCAGAACATCATTTCTTGAACGGCCAAGCACCACGTGCTCGTGCAAATTAGATTATATTTTTATTCATTTTCATTATTTCATTGAATGAGTCACTTTGGTATTGCAAACGATCCAAAAAACTTTGTCTCGTATTCATTATTTTAAAAGAATATCTCATTTTCTATTTATTTCATTTTTTGTAATCTCGTGCTCTAATTGAAATTTTTCTAGGTTTAATTTGCTTTAGAAATAAACTTATTTTTTAAAAGCTAATTTTTGCTGAGAATGCTCGTGCAGATAATAAAATTTTTATTTTTCGTCTATGGATTTTTGTTAAAGCCAAAAACCTCATTCCCCAAACAACATTATGTTCAAAAATCAGAAATATAATGCGTACTTTTCCGTTAATCTGTCGCTAATGAAAAATCACCAATTAATGTAGAATTCTGCCAAATTTCATTCATCGATTTTAAAGCAAAAAATCGCCAAATAATGTAGAATTCTGCCAAATTTTTTGGCGATTTTTCGCTGGTGTCCGGCAAACGAATAAGTACCTATAAACAGCCACGTAGTCTCAGCATTCCTGATAGACCCCCCCTATTGCCTAAACATTATCATTTTTCATTATTCGTTTTATAAATAAATAAGTTAAATTAAAAAATAATATGCATTTCCATGTATTCTTAAGGTATTATTATCATGGCTTTGAGTACAAAGAGAAGCAAAACGCAAAGTATTGTCATGAAAATAAAAAGATTAAAATGAAATCTGCTATGTTTATTTCAACGTATCATGTCAGAACATTATTTCTTGAACGGCCAAGCACCACGTACTTGTGTAAGTTAATTCATTTTAATTGTTTCATTGAAGGAGTCACTTTAGTATTGCAAACGATCCAAAAAAACTTTGTCTCACATTGGTTGTTAAAAAAAATATCCCATTTCCTATTTATTTCATTTCACATAATCACGTGCACAAAATAACATTTTACTAGGTTTTATTGACTGTAGTTATTAACTTATTTTTTTAATCAGAGCTTTTGTAAATGCGTTATTAAAAGCTGATTTTTTGAGATGCTCGTGCAGAAAATAAAATTTCACTTTTTCATCTACCGATTTTTGTCTACCTCATTCCCAAAACAGCATCATGTTCTGACATGATAATAAAACTCGTTTCTTAAATTCCTAGCAACAAGGCCCCTTTGAAAGTGTGGATTAACTGTCTTAACCTTCAACTCACACGCTGCAAAGAACTTAATAATAATGCCTAACTAAAACCACACCTGCTTCGGATTGAAAACGAACCCACCACATGTTCTTGATTCCGCCTTATGCCGCGATATCTGAGATAATTGTCATGGAAATGGAGCTTAATATATTAAAAGGCCGTCTGAGTCTGCCGACGATTATGCTGTATCAGATAGTATAAATTTAATTTGTCTCAATGTGATCGATTTGCTTTCCAGTTCTTGTCTCATGAAATATGTATGAAGGACTGATGAATTATTCAAGTTCGGTAATAATCGTAACAACTTTTGCTCATTACAGAGGAATTATCGTTTTGTATACACCATTTCTGCAGACTTCCCCGACCGCAGGACAGCTCACGAGTCCGGAAATTCATCCTAAGGTGCTCAGTGGATCAGATTAGAGACCAATTAATCTCGAAAAGATCATGCCGTCATCAAGAATCTTAACAATTGATATCGGTCTTTGTAGACTGAAAATCGAGGAGATAAGAAGATTATCATTTAAATTTTACCGGATTTTACCGAAATGTTAAAAATTTGACTCTAATTTTTCTGATTTGATTCTATTTTTGTAATCGATTTGACACTAATTTTTCTAAAATTTGACTCTAATTTTAAGATTTAGGAGATAAGATTATCGTTTAGAATTGACCGGATTTTACCGAAAATTTTAAAATTTGATTCTAATTTTAAGATTTAGGAGATAAGATTATCGTTTAGAATTGACCGGATTTTACCGAAAATTTTAAAATTTGACTCTAATTTTTTCTGATTTTTTTAGATTGAAGAAATAAGATTATCATTTAGACATGACCGGATTTTAACAAGAAATTTAAAATTTGACTTTAATTTTTCTGAATTAGCTTTTAAGATTGAGGAAATGAGGAGATTATCATTTAGACTTTACCGAACTTTACCGAAAAGTTTAAAATTTGACTCTAATTTTTATGAATATTATTTAAGATCGAGAAGATAAGAAAATTAAAATTTAGAGGTGACCAGAATTTAACGAAAAGTTTACTATTTGACTCTAGTTTTTCTGAATATTTTTCTTAAGAATGAGGAAATAAGAAAATTATCATTTAAACTTTACCGAAAAGTTTAAAATTTGGCACTAATTTTTCTGATTTTTCTTAAGATTGAGGAGATAAGAAGATTATCATTTAAACTTGACCGGATTTTACCGAAAAATTTAAAATTTGACTCTAATTTTTCTGATATTTTAAGATTGAGGTGATAAGAATATTATCATTTAGACTTGATCGGATTTTACCGAAAAATTTAAAATTTGACT
>JAOUZG010035770.1:1961293-1975006 GCA_026289955.1 Argiope argentata
ACAATTAATTTCAATTTTGTAACCGTGATTGCTATACTATTTTATTTCCGTGCATTTAAATGTGTTAAGGACTAACAAATACACAAAATAACCAAAACGAAATAAATTAGTGAATAATTTGATTCTTGATCTCAAACTACATAATTGTATTCAAATGAATTATTGCTCGTATACCAGTCAGCCCAAAATTAGTTGTATATAAACATGAAAACTACAATTAGTTTCGATTTCGCAACCATGATTGCTGTACTACTTTTTCCCAAGGTGTATTTAAATGTGTTAAGGACTAACAAATACACGAAATAATCAAAACAGAATAAATTAGTGAATACTTTGATTATTGAACTCAAACTACTGGATTTTATTCAAAATGTGTTAAGTTTTGTGAATTATTTCTCATGTAGCAGTTAGCCAAAAATTGGTTGCATATAAACATGAAAATTACAAATAGTTTTCCATTTTGCAACCGTGATTGCTGTACAACTATTGTACTAAAAGATGTTAAGGACTAACAAATACTTGAAATAATCAAATCTAAACAAAGTAATATAATTTGAATATTCATGTGTTAAAATCATGTAGTTTGAGTTGAATAATCAAATTACTAAATACTTTATTTCGATCTGATTATTCAACTCAAACTACATGATTTTATTCAAGTCAATTTTTTCTTACATAGCAGTCAGCTGAAAATTAATTATATATAAACATGAAAATTATACGTAAATTTTAATTTTGCAACTGTGATTACCATACGAATATTTTTTCCTAAGCTATGTTTAAATGTTCTAAGATCTGAGTCAGATCGAAATAAAGTAGTTAATAATTTGATTATTCAACTTAAATTGCATTATTTTATTCAAGTCAATTTCGGCGTATAAAAGTCAGCTCAATATTAGTTGCATATAAACATGAAAATAATAAGTAATTTCAATTTTTAAACTGTTATTGCTATACGACTATTTTTCCCCAATCTATATTTAAATATGTTAAAGACTAACAAAAACAAGAAATAATCGAATCGGAATAAAGTAATCAATAACTTGGTTATTCAACTCAAACTGCATAATTTTTTCAAATCAATTATAGCTCATATAGCAGTTAATTCAAAAATAGTTGCATAAAAAACATGAAAATTTTAAGTACTTTAATATCTTGCAACCGTAATTGCTATACGACTATTTTTTCCCATGCTATATTTAAAGGTGTTAAGGACTAACAAACATACTAAATAATCAGATTGAAATAAAGTAGTTAATAATTTTATTATTCAACTGAAACTATATGATTATATTCAAGTCAATTATTGCTCATATAGCAGTCAACGTAACATTAGTTGCGCAAAAACAATTATATGAAGATTTTAATTTTGCAATCGTAATTGCTATACGATTATTTTTCCCAAGCGGTATTTAAATGCGTTATGGATCAACAAATGAAAGAAAGAATCGGAACAAAATGAAATTGTTAATAGTTAGTTTACTTAACTTGGATTAATTTTTTTCTCTATAGAAGTTTTGCTTATATGGTGATTAACAAAAAAAATAATAAAGTAGTTAGTCAAAACGAAATGAAGTAGTTATTAATTTGTTTGAATAGCTGTTTTTTAATTGAATTTTTTTGCAAAAGAATAATTGAATCAATATTAAATCTTTCACGTAACTGCGTGAAAATTATTTGTAGTTTTCGCTTTTGAACTGCTTATATTAAATATAATATATTTTAAAAAAATAGTGAGATGGTCTTATAAATGGAAGAAATAATTGATACGAAACAAAATAGTTAATAAATTGCTAACCCTAATTGAAAAAATTTATTCTAAGAAAGTATAATTTATATAGTAAATAGCACATAATTAGTTGCATGAAAAATGAAAAGTATTAGTAGATTTTTCCTTTTGCTTCCATAATATCTGTGCTGATTTTTCCTAAACGGTTTATAAGTCTGTTAAAAAATAAAAAAATATCGAAATGAAATAAAGTAGATATTAGCTTGTTTGCTTAAATCGAATTATAAAATGTTATTCAAGCGAGTTATTGCTTATATATTATTCAGCAAAAATCCGATATATTAACAGTAGACTGTGTGCAGTACTTTTACTTAAGTCGGAAATCGCTAAAGAAATGTGGTGCAATTCTACATTATTTGGCGATTTTCCGTTTTAAAATCGCTGTAAGAAATTTGAAGAGATCTACATTATTTGGCGATTTTTTACTTTGGCTGGCTAACGGAAAAGTACCCTGTGTTTTTGCAAAGATGAATATTAAATATATGTCTTTGATTCTATTCAATTGTACTTCTAAATGTTTTGAGGAACGATAATCTGATAATCAGAAGAAAATTTTGAAAAATTAATTTGTTTTCTTAACTGGAATAACAAAATTATATTCGCAATTTATATAACAGTCAACATGTGTTAAGCATGGAAATTAATAGTAGATTTCATTTTTTTTTCCTCCTTGAATGCTAAATAATAGTGATTCTTTTTTTTCCCCAAATAGTATTTAAGTATGCTTAGAAAAAAACAAACCAAAGAAATGTTAAAAACAAATATTGATTATACAGCCAGAGTACATAATTTTATTCTAATGATTTATTGTTTATATAACAATACTCAATAAACTGTATATGATATGAAAATTGTTAGTAAACTTCATTCTAAACTGTAAACAATAAATATTGTATTATTTATTTTTCCAAGAAGTACAAATTGTGCTAAAGAATAACAATTGGGGGGGCAATAAGAAAAATAAATATAAATATTAGTTTTTTGCTTACCTAATTCAAAATACAAAATTTATTTACAAATTATTCCTTGTATAACAATGAGAATATCATTAATTGCGTACAAACATTAAAATAATTAGATGATTTTATTTTTTATCCACAAAACTAAATATTTTTTTACAAGACTGTATTTAGCTGCTCTAAAGAAAAATAAACGAAAGAAATAAGAAGAAGTAGTTAGTAATTGAATTTTAATTGCTAAATACGAAATAAATTTTTTTATTCTGGTTAACATCTGCTTATATGAGAGTCAACTCAAAATTGGCTATATGTATTCATAACAATTATGGATAGATTCGCATTTTTCATCTATGAAGCTAAATATACGTGCACAGCTGTATTTAAGATTATAAAGAACAACAGTATGAAGAAATAAACAAAACGAAAATAAGTATTTGTAATTAAAACTCTAACTGTTAAATACGAAATAGAAAAATGAAAAGAAAATTAAATTCCAATTAAATTAAATTATATAATATTCATTTCCAATTTGGTTAAATGTTGTAAAAAATCTTCGCTGATTTTAATTCACCATCCGTTAAATTAAATAACTGCGTTTAATTTTTTGCAAAACTGCATTTCAGTGTACCAAGGAAAGATAAATGGAACGAAGAGGCAAAAATTAATTAATTAATTAATTAACCAATTATTAAATACAAAGAATAATTGCAGTTAATATTTGCTTATACAGCAGTCAGTTCAAAAACTTATTAAATATAACCAGGAAAATTATTCATGGATAATTTATTTTTTCTTGAATGCTGAGGACAAATTTTTATTTTATATTATATTTCCTTTTGGAAGAATTATTACTTAAATTAACAATTAACAATCTAATTAATTAAACTCAAAATTAAAAATATTATGCAAAGAATTATGCTACAATCGCTATGTAATTAATTGTAGATTCCCTTTATTTCTTCATAAGAATAAAAGGAATAGGAATTTCTTTAATTTATTTTTTAATTCCAAACTAAGCAATAGAAGAATAATTAAATGAAATAAATAAGCAAAGCTTATTAAAATTATTTAAAAAATCGAGTAAAATAGTTTAAATGTGAAATTTTATTTTTACAAATATTTGTCCATATGGTATTGAGTATACCGAAGGAAAAAAGGGCAAGTTGTTGAAGATTAAAAACTGATTATTTTTATTAAATTTCTTTTTTATAGGTAAATAGATTTTCTTTGCGTATGTTATTAGAATTTTTTTCTTATATTTAATCTAGCTTGAAATATTAAAATATTATTAATATTAACAGTCTAAATGCGAGATTCAGATGTTTTAATTTTATCTTTGCATTAGAGAGCCTGAAGAAAGATAGAATTTAGGTCTTAAATAAGCTATAATTTGACAGTTAAAATCACATTATCAAAAAAAAAAAATGCACGACAATTTAAAATTTTTCAAATAAATGGAAAGTTTATTTTCATAAGATGCTTTTTGGAAATCTTGATAATTGAGTTTATTTTATGTATTGTTGTATACCAAAAGAAAAAAGATTCTCCAAAATTTACTTATTCGATTGTAAGGTAGTAATACAATTAAAAAAATAGTTAGCAAACTATTATTAACCAAGTTAAATAAGTTTCAAATCATCATCAAATACACTGAAGTGACAAAAGTCATGGGATGACTGTTAATATCGTGTCGGTCCTCCTTTTGTCCGGCGAAGCGCAACAACTCGACGCGTCATGGAGTCCACAAGTCGTTGGAAGTCCTTTGCAGGAGTATGGAGCCATGCTGTCTGTATAGACGTCCATAATTGTGAAAGTGTGGATGGTGCAAGAGTTTGGGCACGAACGGACCTTTCGATGATGTCCCATAAATGCTCGATAGGATTCATATCGGTCGATCTAGGTGGCCAGATCATGAGCTGGAATTGTCCGGAATGTTCTTCAAACCAATCGCGAACAGTTCTGGCCCGGTGACATGACGCATTGTCATCCGTAAAAATCCCATCGTTGAGTGGGTACGTGAAGTCCATGAATGGCTGCAAGTGATCTGCAAGCAGCTGAACATAATTTCCAGTCAATGATCGGTTCAGTTGCACCAGAGGACCGAGTCCATGCCATGTTAAAAACAGCCCACACCATTATGCAGCCACCATCAGCTTGAACAGTGCCTTGCTGACAGTTTGGGTCCATGGCTTCGTGGGGTCTGCGCCACACTCGAACTCTACCATCAGCTCGTAACAACTGAAATCGTGACTCATCTGACCACTCCAATGTTTTTCACTGGTCTAGGTACCAGTCGATATGCTTACGAGCCCAGGAGAGTCGCTGCAGGCGATGTCGTGCTGTCAGTAAAGGCACTCGAGTCGGTCTTCTGCTGTCATAGCCCAAGGAAGACAAATTTCGCAGCACAGTCCTATCGGACGCGTCCCTCGTACGTCCCACATTGATTCCTGCAGTTATTTGACGAAGTGTTGCGTGTCTATGAACACTGACCATTCTACACAGACGTCGGCGGTCTCGGTCGTCAAGTGCAGGTGGTCGCCTACTGAGCTGCCCATGATGGGATGTGATGCCTGAAATTTCATACTCTCGGCACACTCTTGATACTGTGGATTCCGGAATGTTGAATTCCCTAACGATATGCGCAATGGAATGACCCGTACGTCTAGCTCCAACTAACATTCCACGTTCAAAGTCTGTTATTTCTCGTCGTGCCGCCATAAATCACGAAAAACCTGTTCACATGAATAACTTGAACGCAAATGAAAGCTCTAGAAAATGAACTCCGCATTTATACTTTTTCGCTGCGATACTACCGCCATCTGTATATTTGCATATTGCTATCCCATGACTTTTGTCACTTCAGTGTATATACGTTTCAAATTTTCAATCGTTAATAAATTACTTTTTAATCATCCAATCAAGTTCAAGTAAATTTTTAAAAACTTGTAGTGGATTTCATTTGATGTTAATACAGTTTTTTCAAATATTAATTCATTAATTTTTTATTAATTAATTAAAAACTAATTTCCTCGCATTTATAGTAGTAGTAACTGCTAGCTCGAGAAAGCCTGATTGGTAGGGCTTTTGTTTCGCGTCCCTTGTGCTGCGAGTCCGAGCCTGGTCGCGAAGTTCTCCATGTCGGGAGTTGTACCTCTGGGGGTACTGAGGGAAAGGTCAACACTATTCGAGTGCTTAGGGGTCCATACCTTTAAAAACTTCTTCACCCGTCCTTCAGTTTTAAAGCGGAACACGGGAATAACAATTGTAGCTATTTAATAAAAGGTAACTAAAATAAAAAAAATTCCTAGCTTCCTAAATTTATCCTAATATCAAAGGAGGAATTGATTTTAAAAAATTGTTTTTATATTACTTAATTTTATCAAATGATCCCACCAAACTAATAAATGATATTTTTCAAATACTTAAGCTTAATCATATAACGAAATTCTGGTGTTATTTATCTACATTTTGTAAATAAAGAAAAGATATGAATCGTTATATAGTAAAAAATGTGATAAGTTATAAAACAAAATATTCACATAAACATGAAATTGAACTAAAAGAGTTTCTGAGAGCTCATAATGTCGCTAGCTTGGTTAAAGGTCAAATCAATGGCAGCTTCCTATAGAATGTTACAGAATTGGAGAATGTCAAATATTTATTTATTTATTACAAAAGCCAAGAATATTGGCTATGAAGTCATTATTTCTCTATCTTTCCAAGAGCAAGAAACACAAGGATGGAGGCAAAGCTGTTGCAGATTTAGTGTTTAAGGCGACCAGAGACATTTAAAGTGACTTTTTGCAATTTTCAACTTAGAAATTTGAAATTTTACAGGCATTAAGAGTTACACTATGGGAGATGACACGCAACGTTTTAAAGCATTATATTAATTTATTTATGAGTTGGGGGGGTTATATAATATTTTATTAGCGATAAATAGCGTTTATGAAAAATGCTCCAAGCGCTCCAAATTTGTTCAAAAGAATTCCAATTCTTATTATTACTGACTCTAGCCCTTTTGGAACAAAAGCTATGATTAATATTGAAGTTTGGGTGCGAAATATCAAATTTAATCAATATAATAACTTAAAACTAAGTAATTTTTAAAAAAATTAAGCAGTTTTGAGTTATTACATTGATTAAAATTGATAGTACATACTCAAACTTAACGATTAATCCCATCTTTTATTCTAAAAGAGTTAGAGAGAGTAATAATAAAAATTGGAGTGCTTTCGAACAAATTTGGAGCGCCTGGAAGATTTTTCATTAATGTTATTTATCGTTAATAGAATATTATATTAACCCTCCCCCTAACTCAAAAATAAATTAATATAATGCGTTAAAACTTTGCGTGTCATCTCCCATAGTGTAACTCTTAATGCCTGTAAAATTTCAAATTGATAAGGATGAAGATTTCAAAAAGTCATTCTAAAGGTCCGTGGTCGCCTTAACAGGTTGGCCTGCGACATTACACCCTTAATGTCAAATATCAAACGATGAACAGCACATGAGATGTTGACGTCGTTTAAATACGTTACATAAATAAGAAGAAAAAAATTCTTTAAAACTTATAACATAAACATGGCAATAAAACTGAAATGAAAAGCCATTTAATTGACTCAAAATAGATATTCAATTATCCAAACGAACTCATAAATCAACGAAATCCATTTTTCTGCGAGGAAGGTCAGTGAAAAGTATCCTTGCAAATGCCAATTAACGTAAATAACAGAAAGGGGGAAAGTGGCACTAAAGTGAATTTATTCGGTCTTTATACGTCGCCAAAATGGCAGAACTAAAAGGTCTTTAAGTGCGCCCAAGAATTCAATGTTTTCCACGGAGTCACGCTCTCAGCCTACGCACGTCTAGCGGAAACTTTGTGCCGGGTTACGTCACATGTTAAATTTATTAGATCCCTAACTCGGACGAAGGCCACTATACCCAATTTCAATCACGGAAGCCGAAGAGATGCACCCGTTTGACAACCGGTTTGTTTTCCTGGGGATACCTTTTCAAGGGCAACAGCAAATTTACTCCGGTTCACGCCGGT
Source organism: Argiope argentata (assembly GCA_026289955.1). NCBI lineage: Eukaryota > Metazoa > Arthropoda > Arachnida > Araneae > Araneidae > Argiope > Argiope argentata. The sequence continues at coordinate 1,969,095 of JAOUZG010035770.1, forward strand.
CGCGACCTAGCCAACTTCTTGGCCAAAAACCAATCTCAGGGGCTTCCAGCAGCTATTTCGTTCCAACGATGGAAAATTCCGAGAAATAAATTAGGTAGATAATGGGTTTGGTATATGTGGCAAAATGGTGCTGGAAACCGCAACTCATAAAAATGTATAGTCTCTTTATAAATAACTAGCTTTTACCCGCGACTTCGTACGAGTGGAAATTTTGATGTGTGTATGTGAGAACTGACAGTCTCATCACAATATAAAATACAGGGTGTCCAAAAAGTTCCCGTATTGATGATTTGTGAATTTATTTTACAAAAACAACAGGTTTAAAAAGAATTATTTTTATGCCAATGATAAAAAGCACTTTTAACATAACTAAGGAAAAAATACTGAACTTACATTTATAATAAATGTCCAAAATGTCCACCCCTTTCTTGGAGACAGAGCTGAACTCGTTTGCGCATGTTTTTCGAAACGCTTTTTAACATGCTAGGAGTGATTTCTTGTATCCTTTGGGTAGTTGCGATTTTCAAATCATCTATTGTTTGAGGATCACCTTCATAAACTTTGTCCTTTAAATATCCCCACAGAAAAAAGTCCGGGATGGTCAGATCAGGGGATCGAGGTGGCCAAAGATTTTTTGAGATTAGTCGATCGCCGAAAAAAGCTTCAAGCATGTCCATGTTTTCATTACTCGTATGGCAAAATTTAATATACTTTAAAACAATCATGGAAAATGATTTTTTAAATTTGGAGTACGGGAACTTTTTGGACACCCAGTAGCTTTTATCCACGACTTCGTCGCATGGAAATTTTGATATGCATATCTGAGAACTGACAGTCTCATCACAATGTAAAATATTATCGAAACCGAATGCATGCATAAATTTTCAATGTCAATTGGAGCGACGCAAAGACGTGAATTTTAAGCGTGAATCATACACTACGAAAATAAACAGAATCGTTTGAAATAAACAGTCAAAAACATGTTACGTCTAACATTATTAGAGTGGGGAGAAAACTACAGTAAGACCCCGCTTAACGCTGTTTCGTTTAGCGCTGTTTCCGGGGATTCCCCGAAATATTATGCAGCGATAGGTTTCAAATACATATCCGAAAGATTGTACTACTTGTATTTCTTGTTTGGTGCGGTATTGTACAGACATATTTTTATTATCGGAAACACTTGTTGACATTATTGTAGGTAGGTATTAATTTACATATTTAATACTATATTACAGTGCCAAATATTTTGATCTTTAGTTTTTTACTATGGGTGATAATGAAAAAGAAAAGAAAGCAACCAGAAAAAGCCTTTCACTCAAAACTAAAATTCAAGAAGCAGCGGCTAGTCTTTCTAATGATGAGCTCAAGGAATTAAATGAACAAGAAGAAAACAAAAATGTTGACAACAGTGATTCAGAAGAAGAGCAAAAATAACTTTCGATGGCGTTCGTAAAAAGGAGTTTGTCTACCATAACTGAAATAATGGATCAATTCATTGAAAATGATCCGAATTTTGACAGGAGCTCAAAAGTAAGGCGTGGTGTAAGAGATGCTCTATCCGTTTATGAAGAACTTTTAAGAGAACAACGCAAAAGAAAAAGGCAAACAACATTAGATGCTTTTGTCACAAAAAGGCAGAACACTGAAAACGCAGAAGGCTAACTAAATATGACTGACTTAGAATTTTATTTGTTTGTTTTTTAAGAATATTCGTTTGGTTATTTATATTTTGTTTTTATTTTTGCAAGAAATAATACTGTGGTATTAATTTGGGCTTTAAGAAATAAATGTTTGGTTTTATTTTTATTAAAAAACCATACTTTTTAAATTTAATACCTAACCAATTTCCTAGCCATCTTCCCCTAACCCCAATATTTACATGTAAAGATAGCCTCGTTTAGCGCTGTTTCGCATTACGCTCTACTTTGATGGAACTTATCCCCCGCGTTAAGCGGGGTCTTACTGTACTTAAAAGCTATGTACTTGAAACTATAAAGGTACTTTTAAATATGTAATCGAAAATGATGAAAATTTGCAAAAGAAATGTATACATCAAGATAAAAAATCAAGAGAAATGAACAGGATATATCGAATTAGATTAACACAAGAACAGCGTAAGAAAAAAAATTAATAAACCTTCCTTTAGAATAGTAAGATAATATTGAAATGAAAAACGGAAACAGAAAAAAACAACGACTAGATATATTTTTTAATTTTTTGATCTGATGAAAAAGGCTTTCTGTCGGGAAATCCTACAATAAATCACAAAGAATTCCGTTAGATAAGATAATATTAAAAGAATAACGGAAATAGAAAAATAAAAACAAACAATTCAAAAAGCTCAGGCAGATGTTTTCAGATTTTTTTTTTGGGGGGGGCGGGAAAGTTAGTTTTTAATGAATACAAAATTAACCACTCTAAAAACTAGCTTATGTTCTTCTGTAGACTATAATCTGTCTCTGTGCTAAATTTCATTCAATTTCCTTCAGCCGTTCTGGCGTGATTGAACCCCATCATCCATCCATCCAAACTTTCACATTTATAATAGTATTACAGATATACTCTAATTCAGCAATCAGTATAACAAAATTTCTTCGCAATTTTTGCTCTGAGTAGAACAACATTATTCGTTGGATACTTTTCTAATTATTATTTCAGTTTATTACAATCTTGACTTAAAAACTGAACTGTTTTTCCCGTACGCCGTACGTGCATCTATTTATCGAATTTTGATAGTTGTAAGCAAAATATAATCATTCATAATAATTATAACTGAATATTAAAATTACTTCGAATATATCGATAAGTCAAGTATTCAATGGATTTCATTTGAATCAAAATAAGAAAATATACCCAAAACAGAAAATGTCATCTGACTAGATAGTAAAGTAAATAAAACAGTTAGGTGGTTAAATAGCTTGTACTGCATTAGTTGATTCATAATCAATATCAGAACTTTATCTAGAATTAAACAGACTATGTTCTCAGACGATATTTTAGCTATCATGTTTTGTTATGACTGCTGTCCATGGAAAAATGATAAGCATCTAACGATAATTATTCAGTGAATTTGCTGCGTTTGTCTACTATAATTGTTTTTGATCACTATAAAAAATAAATAATAATTTTTTTATTTATTGCTACCATACAAACGTATGGTATATTTTAACTGGTTATAGGAAATTAAATTCAGCATAAAACTGTGTCTCCAATTTTTTTAAATTCTAAAAACGAATAAATAATTTTCTATACAGGTTCTACTTCGAACAGAATACCAAAATAACCTGTTATAATTTCAGAAAATATTTTCACAATTTTGACAAATCTACAAAGTTATCTGATCAAAAGTAAAAGTAGAGAAATTAAACAGGATTATACCATATTTACATAGAGCTTTCAAAGTAACTCCTTTAGGAATTAAGTAAGATCTGAATAAAAATATTTTTTATTGTTCCATTGTATAAAAGACTCCATTTTTAACGCTATTACAATATAAAATAGAATTATATAAAAAAATAGAGTAACGAAATAGTGACATTCTTTCAAAATGAAACAAAAATTAAACCAACTCCATTTGTTGCCACCTGATGTATGTATAATATATTAAAACAGAGGAGTATTTTAAATTCTGATTTAGTTTTATTATTAATTGCATACGTTATTATATGCATGCTACAGTAAATATGTTTAATCGATTATTATTAATGATGGTAATTATAAATACTAATTGATTTTTAAATTATTTTTTAATAATAATCACAGTAATTATGATTGTGGTAACTAACATATGGAATTAATAAGTCAATACAAAATTTGAATCCATAATATAATCGTTGTTTTGCAGTTGGATTTATATAACAATGACATACTTTTTTATTATAAGTTGCAAAGCATTTCATAGTTTTTATTTCCAACCAAATAATAAACCAAAGAATAAATTAATTCTCACCAAAGTATAAATTAATCTTTCTTCAGTGGAGAATCATATGATATTTCAGAAGGATACAATATGATCTCGAGGATTTAAAAAGAAGAAAGGATTTGATTTCGCTTTATTTTCTTTAGAACTTCCAATATTCGGAAGATTATTATTTCACAGCTGATTTAACAATAATCCTATGTGTTGCAATGCAGATAAAGGGTTTTATGATAGCAAAATTTGTAACTTTCTCGAATATGAATGTTATTAATTGTAATTAATATCACGAAGAGAAAATGAAATCGTCAAAAAAAAATTTCTCCGAATTTTAATGAGTATCGATACTTCAATCTATCAATCGATCTGTCGCTATTGTCTGTTTGTATATGAATTGGTTACTCAAAACTGCTTTATGGTAGATAAATAAAATTTAATATGCTGTTTTTCTACCATATTCTTAGATATATAATGAATTCCATTCAGAAGAAATCTGTATATCTGTCTGATCGTTCAAGATCAGGTGAAAACTGCAAAACATAAAGAGACGCTGCAGCACATGTTATATAAAATTTGTAATATGCCTTTACCACATAAATTGCACATCAAATTTCGAACTTAATCAATCAAAATACTGATCTTTTATCGATTTTTACCCTCCAATGCTGTAACAAAATAACTTAAAAACTTAAAAATGGATTTAGTATTGATTTTGTTTTTAAAACTAGAAAATATACAAAATTTCTTTACCTAAATTAACTTTAAACTCTGTAATAATAAGTTCCAAAACTTCCAAAACATGTCCTGCCAAACAACGAATTATTAAACAAACCTAATAAATATGGATTGACTTAATCTTTTTAATGTGGTTATCTTTTTTCTATGTGAAACACTTAGCTTTGGTTCATGACGCAATGAGTTCACTTATCCAAAACAAAAATTCAGGATGAAAAATAAAAATCGTCTGATTATCTAAGCAGTTATTGCAACCTCTATTTTGTAATCATATGTTTGTTCTTTAACTTTTAAAATTATTTTGAAAATATCTTTCACTCATTGAAACTTATTCAGAAATTAAAATGCCTCGAAGTTTTATCAAGATACATAGATTCGCAATACTACAAAAATTTTAAAATCAATTAAATGTTTATGTTATATATAATCGTTCGAAAAAATATTAACTGCAATCAAGTATGTAATAAATTTCGCATTTTTTCTCCATTAATTCATATATTAAAAAAATTACTGAGATATAATTTCAGATAAACTATCAATAAAATCGTAACAAACAATCGTATTGAGGAACAATTAATAACTTTTTTAATCAAATTAACATTCAGAAGCCATGTAATTTGATCTGCCTTGCCGCGATGTGTAATTTATTAGCCCTTAAAATTGGTCAGAATTTCATAACTTAAACTAAATATAATCTTCAAACATTGATTACCGATACCACAATGCAGGTGTAAAAATGCATGAAATACTTTAACTTTTTGCGAAGAAAGTAATTTTATTTAAATTCGAAATTGTCTATTGAGAAGTTCTGTTTGATTATAATTTTTATTTATCCACTAATGAAATTCCAATAATCAAAACCAACTAGGTCGAACAAAAACATATTTACGAATCAAATTGATGTCGTCGAAATAATTTGCCATGTCTTGCTTTGTAACCCAATAAAACCGACCGGAAAATCGCTCAAGATTGATCAGAAAATTGAAGAAAATGAAACAAATTTAAAATACAAGATAAATTTAATCTTCACTTACAGGTTAATCATCCAGCTATAAATATATTAAAATAAATTGTATCAAAAAATTTAGCAAAAAATAATTTTTAAAAAAATTGTTAGTGGAAATGAAATTTACATTTCACAGTTTATTTAGATCCTTTTTACTATCAAACTAACTGAAGAATAATTTTGTTAGATTATAGTTTTTACCTATCAACTATCGAAGCTCCAAAAGCAAATGTGTCGAACAATCAACAACTCTGC
>JAOUZG010035770.1:1979763-1992203 GCA_026289955.1 Argiope argentata
AGATATAAATATATTTGTATTTATATAAGGATATAATAATTAAAAAAATATTTTTAAAGATATAAATATATTTGTATTTATATAAGAATTTAATAATTAAAATTTTTTTTAAAAGATATAAATATATGTGTATATTTATTTATAAAGTTTAAAATACACTTAACATTTTTGTTAGTTTTACTTACATTAGAAACGATGCATTATATGTAATTTACTTTACGCTTCAACTAACACAAAGACTTTATTTATATTTAGAAATAAGATCCATAATAAATAAAGCGTAGATTAATCAACCCGACCTACTTAAAGCTACAAATGCACATGCGTCCAAAAAAGTTTTCACGTTTTATGGCAAACGCATTAATACATTAATGTATGATAATGAAACGATGAACTATTCTCTGGGCATTTTCTTTCTACGTCTGCATAGGTCATTAGCGATGCCCTTTTTTAAATTAACGTAATGAATAATTCAATCGCTTATTTTCATTCACAAATTCTATTTTTTACTCTTTCCACTACTTTCACGTTCATTCATAATTTGATCTAAAGATTTAGATAGTGAGTCAGGAGGCGAGCTATTTTCACTCTGTCTTTTTTCTATCATTTATCATTAAGTTCATTGAGCTGTTTTGGGAGTTATTTAATTTGTGAGTATTATAAATCAATTGATAAAAATCGGCTCGACTTTGGAAAAACTTGTTCCGACAAGCTGAGGGATAAAAGAGCTATTCCTTATGGGTATCTCGTACAAAAAATTGTTTTATTTAATTTTAAGAACATGATTCCCATATTTTCAGAAGTATTCTATCTGAAAAGTGTACGTTGTTTGTTACAAGACTATAAATTATTCCTTTTATAAATTTTTCCGATAACAAACAGCAAGTTTTTAATGCCTTAGATTTCAACAAAATAAAAAAAAATTAAGAGATTAAAAATTTCTAAAAACAAAACAAGTGGGTTAATTTTTTCCAACAACAGGCTGATACAGCCATATTTGTTTAGGATTAAAATATTTTCATGTCTAAGGCTTTAAATCTAAATAATACTTTTGTACAAAATAATATACTAACAAACATTCTTTTATCTCCGAAACTTTTAATTCTTTTTATTTTTTAAAATGCAGATGTCAGTTGATTAGTTTATTTTTCAAAACAGACAATAAATTAACTCTCTTCAAAATCGTCTGCGTCCATTCCACGATTTAACGGTGCACGAAAAAAAATTACTAAAAATTGAAGAAAAAATACGTGGAAATGAAAATATCACTGACAGGGGAAATTTTGGAAATAAGAAATATTTAATTTAGAATAATTTATTTCGGAACAACAGCGGATGTTGTATAAATTTTTACATTTTTTAAAAGCTGACCTTGTTTTTAACGAAAGTTTTCTTGAATTCAGCCTTGTTTTTAAAGGAGGATTTATGGAACATATGAGCTGTATATTCGAAGATGATTTTTGTATTAACAATTTTTTGATTGTATTTTCCCTAAATGAGCATATTTTTAAAAAATTTGAACATAATTAAAAAAATTGTTAAAATTAAGGAAAAGTTTTTATGTCGGCTAAATTGATATTACCAAAAAGGTAAACTTTTGAATTTTCAAATAAATAAAATACAATGATATCCGCGATGGTATTTTCAGAATGAATAATAAAATTTCGATTAATTTTTAATTGATCAACATTGTAATTAAAATTTCAAAAACCTCTAACCTCAAAATATGCATTTTTAGAGCTGAAGCATATCTGAACAAAATCCAGTTGCTCCAAATCCAACTACCTATTTTGTAGAGCGCTTGTACAAAATATTTGTTATTAATAATAATAAATTAATTCATAATTTTTAACACACTTTTAAATTAAGACTATTAAAATAGTTTTCAATCAATAATCCAATAGCTTTGTAATATTATTAACATTTTATCTTTATTTAAATAAAAATCAGTAAGTTGATACAGTTTTTATTGATCATTACACATCTCATTCTAAATAGCAGAACCGACACGTTATTTAATAGAAATAAAATAATACTTTTAACTTTTAAATGTGATAAAATTATATTGATGTTAATAATACTGTAAATGAATCGGAGTTTTACTGTTTTTTTCCCGCAGTTAATTCTGAGAACATTATTCCCCAAGAAATATTTCAATCCTTTTAAAATTAAAATATTTTTTTAAATCCAACTGGTTTTATATCAAAGCAAACTTTCCTTCTATTTATTTTTTGAATTATATAGAAGCTTTGAAATAAGAATATTCGATTTCTAGGCATTTAATGAATCTTTGAATTAATCTACTTTAATTTCATTTCATATTTTATTTATTTATATTTTATGGTATTTATAAAGATGTTTTTATTGATTAAAAAAATTCGTGTAAAGAACAGTTCAAGAACAAATTAATAGAATTCTAAAAGAAAACTTAAAGAAAAGCTGAAAATCTCACGATTAATAATTTATATCAGGAACTACTATCGATTTAGTTTATTGATATGAAAAAAATTACTTCGGTAGTTTTTTAAAAAGCCAGATGTTTTTGAAATCAAATTACAGCTGTTTTCTAAAATCGTCTGGTTCAGTTGATATTCTTGTTTTAACTAAAAATGTTCCAAACGATAAAAGATATTTATGTATTATAACAACTTATTTTAAGCTAGTTTTTGCATTAAAAATATCAAATATGTATTTTTTTTTAATCTTGAGTAACACCAGTTTAACTGTTTTTTCTTACTAAATGTTTCCGAAAAATTGTTTTTAAATTTGTTGCATATAATTAATTTCCTTACTTAGCTGTAAAATAAGGTGAAAAAAAACATTTATGAATATTTTGAAAATGCAATTTGCTTTGAACAATGAGAAAATCTTTACAGGATATAAAAATTGACTTAGGTTTAGAAAGAATTTAATGTTATTTCTTTAAATAAAATTAGAAACTTGCACACAAGCAATAAAATGTTATTTCTTCTTTATAAAAATTTTTCACCAGTTGAATTTTCAAAAGATATATCAAATATAGATACGTATAGAAGAAAATACATATTGAAAATATTATGTGTTTAAGTTGTTAAATTGGCTTTCCACTTTTTGCAAAATTACTTTTAACAATATAAGATATGTTTTATAATACAAATTTAAGATTGAAAATTTACTTATTGTTGATTTGAAGTTAATAAATGTTGCTCTTAAATTTAACATAAAACTAATCTTTAACCTGAAAAGATTCTGCATATTTTTTTGAAATGAAAACCACAGAATACGAAACTTGATGAAAAGAAGTTACTAAAGATTAAATAAACACTTCTCCTGAGAATTGAACGCAATTATTCTCTGAACCAATTTGTAGAAAGGGAATAAACTTTCATTAATCCCATCTCAGCATTTATTTAAGTTTCACTTTTCATTATGGCATTATTAACTGAAACCGTAACTTTTTACTCTCACCTTTTTCAGCATCCAGTTATGCAAGATTTTTTTTCTTGCTTCTAGTTACAAGCCAAAAGAAATACAGGCGTAATTTTTGCCACTTTTATACAATATGGGGTGGCATCAACTTCCGTCACGTAATTGGTACGTGCGTAAGTACAATATGAAGTAGAAAAATAGACAAGGCGCAAAAATTCTATCAAAATTCTCGGCTTTTTTTTAACAGCTCAACTTAACTCGCTCTGAGATACTGTGTAATTATTTTCTTTTTAAGGATTTGCTTTTTTTTTATTGTTCCGTTTCCTTTTATTATTTTACTTGTTAGTGTTTTTATTTTTCTCTATCTTTCGTTGTTGTATTATGAACTTGAGACTCTTTGGGGTGGAACCTGGCAATGCAGGTGCTTAGTCAATTTCGGAAACACCCTTAGTTTTTGTTTTTAACTGTATTGACGCCCACGTATGTTTAGCTCTGCCAGCGGTCACTGCTAGTCTAAAGTAACAACTGAAAGGAGGAAGATGATTGGTTGATTTTGTTGTTCGAATCTGATTGACGGGTCGATAATTCGAATTTTTTCATGATCGATTGACATTTTGAAGAATTGTGAAAGCAAAGTTTCTTGCGATTCGGTAATCGAAAATTCGATTTTGTTCTAGAAAAAAACCAGCTTTAAAAAATAAAATCGTCTTTTCTGAGTATAAATTATTTCGAAAAGTAAAAAAAGTGAGAGAGAGAGAGAGAGAGAGATTTGAATCTTAGATCTAAGCTTGATTCGTCTATCTTTATAATTTTACTTGTTAAAAAATTATTAATTATATAATTCTATAAATATTCAATCTGATATCGTCGTAACGATCTTTATCATTACTCAAATAGCTAAAACAATAAAAGTATTATTGTAAATCATATTTATTCCTGTTTGGAACGTTTAATAAAAGTAAAGAAAAACTAGAAAGGAAATTAAATTAGCATCACTGAAGAGATTCATTTTTTTATTTCAGTTTTAAGTTTTTAAGTTTTTTTTAAAGAAGAATCTCCTTTAAGAATTTAAGTTTTTTTAAAGAAGTTATTAAGGAAACCATTAAAATTGCGATTGATTTTTCATAAAAAAATCAAGATTAAAAATTCAGATAAAGCGTTATTATTCAATTTCAGAAAAAAAAACTTATTACGAAACTTACTAACCAAAAAGTAGCTAAATAACAATTTTTATAGTTATAGATACAATCTTTTAATCTGAGTAGCGTTTTGAATGATATTTTCATCGTCAAATGGTTCAATTTGCAAATATACCAATTTTTAAGAATTTTCATTTGAAAGCTACAGGTATCAACACATTCTGATTGTAACCATAATTTTTGCTATGCTACTATTTGTATATATTGAATACGCAAAAATTTGTGTAGGAATTAAATAATAAATTTTAAAAATTCACTTTTACTATATATTTTTCTCAGAATATGACAGATTGTTTACATATTTGGCACTTTATTGTAAGCTGGGCGTAAGCTAAAAATTGCCAAATAGTGTAGAACTTCGCCAAATTTCTTACAGCGATTTTAAAGTGAAACTTCTGGCAAATTCTTTTGGAGATTTTTGACTTGCGGCCAGCTAATGGCAAGGTTTTTTCTTGTCTACATGGATTTTAGCAGATTTTCTTATTTCAAACCTTCTGGTCTCTCTGTTTCTAGTTTTTAAATTTATACTTCTTCCAAGCCATATCAATAATGCTGCAAAAATGAAAAATCTAAAGCGTGAAGATGTTCGCTTTATTTATATATGTCATCTGAAAACATTTTTTTTAGATATTTGTTTACATTCTTTTTAAATTCAAATACTTCATTTCAAATTAGAAGTTTATTTAATCTAAGTGTTTGAGGTAAAATTTTTGAAAATAAAATATATTAAGTACTCTACAGTAAAATTTTAATAATTCCATTTATGAAAGTAGTGTAAACGAAATAAAATGCAGAGAGCAAAATTTTTTGTTTCAATCAACGCTGTTCAAAAACCTCATTACTCAAAGCCAATGAAAGTGAAGAAAATTTTGAAAACTTTTTTGTTTGCCATACATTACAAGAAATCATGAAGTAATTACCAAATTTGATTGCTCTTTGTCCAACAGTTTGCTAAATAGGGCACTGAAAAACATAAAATTTTGAAAAACTCTTTAATATAGAGCATTTAATTCCTATGATATAACTACTAGCCAAATTTGATAGCTCTGGATCCAACTGACTGCCCAAAAAACATTAAAAAACTTTTACAAATTTGGAAAATTATTGATTAGCCAGCTATTCCAAGAATTAACTAATTACCAAATTTAGTTGCTCTTTATTGAATAATTTGCATCGTACATTTAAAAATTAATATAAATGTTCAAAAAAAATTATTTCAAAAAATTCTTCTCTAAGAGGTTATTTTTTTTACAAACTGGTAGCTCTGTATCCAATGATTAAAATCATAGAATATTTAAAAACCCACTTCATTTTTGAAGGAAAAAACTTTATAGTGAACAATTATTTACTAAACTGTTTGAAAAATTTGATAGCATTGGATCTAATAGCTTGCTTTGTAGAAAATGTCTTTTAGGAATTTAGAATTTTTGTATCGTTGTAATCAAATAAGGCATTCGTTTTAAAACATCATCTTGAAAAATGTATTTAATTTCAATAACGCTATCACTGATTCTTATTAACATTATTTTTAAATTAATTTTTAAAATCACGCAAAATATAGAGATATCTAAAGTTAATTTATGAGTACAAAAAGAAAGTTGATCTACCTGTTTATCGAATAACATATAGCATACTTTCCTCCAGTCCTGTGTAATAAATAAGATCTACTACCTTACCATTTGCTTTGATAGTCTATTTTTGAGACTGTAATCTTTTATGGCATTTAGTATCACTCAATTCCTACCGATAAGAAACAGGTTACTCCGCGACAAATGTTCATTTTAAAAAAATCCCCGAAAAAGCATTCTTATACAATCTCAGATTTTAAGCTTTCTTCTTCTTTTTTTCTTGAACCGAATCCTTCAATTTCCACTTTCCAACTCTTTTCTTATCAAAAGGTATAAATCTGTCAATCCAACTCCATTTCATCTAAACCAACATACCAATTTTATTCTTGGACGGGCAACATTCAAGATAGCCGAAGATAACATCTCCAAAAGTTGCCCAATTCTGGTTTCCGCTCACGTTGTTGAGCGAGTTGGTGCAACCATGGCAACCATGTTGCTGCTTTGATATAACCCCCATGCATCATCAGTTTCAATACATCGCGTAGGACGATTTATCGTTGAATTAACAGTAGAAATTGCCAAGTAACAATGCTTGGTAAATGTATTCATTGTTTAAAGATGTGTTTGTTGTGGCGGTGGTATTCTGAGGCGTATCTCTCGCAAGGAAGAATGGTTCTTTTAAAAGTCTTGTACAAGCTTCCGCCGTGTGCCATGATTTATGAGGTATATATGACAATGCTATTGATATTCTATGAAAGTAATATGAATTGGATGATGCGATTGTAACATAAAAGGGAAGTAAAAAATATTTCAAAACTTTTTAAAACGTTCCACAAGTTTAAAGAATCAGTCAAAACATAAAAATTTAATAAAATTCAGAAACAAAAAACTAAACAAAAAAGCAATTAAATAATAATTTTGAATATTATAATATATAATAATATTTGAAATAATTTTGAGAATAATATATAATAATAATTTGAAAAATTTAAATAATTGAAATGATTATCTCTAACAAGAAGCAGCTACAAAACTCAAAAGCACGAAATACCAAAGGGAAAAATCTTTAGATCATAATTTTTCCTTCATCGTAAAATTCAAAAACCCCTTCTATAATTGATCAAGATTCCTTCAATCATCAAATTCAACAACAGTAAATTAATTATAAAAAATTCCCTGTTAAAAAAACTTAAACGATAAAAAATAATTTTTCTCTAATATAAAAGCAGTTAACAAATTATTTTGATAAAAACCTGGAAACTGACACAAATCAGAAACTTAACACAAAAAACTCATTTTAAAAAAACTTTAAAGAGAGAAAAACAATATTTTTCTTAATAAAAAACAATTATAGACCTCAAAATATTTATACAAATCACGAATCAGCTCATAAATCCAAAATATCAGGAAAAACATTTAGAATATTATTTTTTAAATCTATATTTAAAATCTAAATGAAAGAGAATTTTTAATTTATAAAAACCAGCTTTAAAATTTAAAAATTATGTCAGAAAACAGACAGAAATCTATAAAATCCGGAAAATACATCAAAATATATTTTTCTTCAAAATGTGAACTTTACATTAATAAAACAATTTTATCTCTAGTTAGAAACAGCTATAAAACTGAAGAATAATTTCTATACAAATAAAATCATAACCATAAATCAATTGCAAAATATAAAAAATTATTCTATTTTCATCAATAAGACAAATCAATCAATAAAACGATTATTCTTTAAAAAATAACTAATAATAATATTAATATGGTAATAGGTATTTTTCCGTTAGCAGGGTACAAGTGAAATATCGCCTAATAATGTAGAATTCCACCAATTTTCCACGGTTAATAAATAAGTACCTATTAATATATAGCATAATTAATAATAAAATTAATATAATTAATTACAATAATATTAACTATTAATAATATAACTAATAATGATATTTGAATAGATAGTCTGATTGTTTCAGATCACGATGACTTTTAAAAGTGAAAACACCTTTAATTTCCATTTTAGAAAAAGTTTTTACTAAACGCGTGCGGCTACGTGTGGCTCAAGTTAATGAATACATAAACAGCCGTTGCCAAAACACAACAATAATAATTGAACATTAAATTAGTTGCCAGATACAATAACATACATTTAAATGATAATAAAAGAGCACAGAGACAATACAGAGAAAGAAAAAAGAACACGAAAACTAAAATAACTAATAAAAAATAAAGACAATTAATAAAAATTACAAATTACAAATACATACATTTTTGGGGGGCAAAACTTTTATGCTCGTTTTTAAATAATTTGTATGACAAAAGTTTTAAAATTTTCAAAATTTCTTTAATGTTCTTAAACATTTATATAAATCCATACGTTAATAACCTTCAAACAGTGTAGTTAAATCTGGTCCCTGCGCCAGTAAGCTCAACACTCAATATACCACCTGGGTCATCAAAATTTGATAATGGAAGAAGTTACAAAAAGTTTCCTAAAATGACTAGTTTTGACCAAAACCATGTGCTATACAAAAAATATTTCTTTTGAAACGAAAAAATTAGTATCAAATAAACAAATAAAATAATCATAATAATAATTAAGATTAAAATGAAATCTGCTATGCATATTTCAATGTAACATGTCAGAACCTAAAAAATTCCAAATAATATAGAATTTTTTGAAGAGTTTTATAGAATAAAAAATAAAGGAAATGTCAATATTTTTACCAAAATATCAAAAAAGTAAGCACTTATAAATCCATAAAAAAGAATATGTAAAATATTATCAATTGAATATCTTTTTGTAACTCCATTTTTTTTCCCTTTTTATAAATGAAAATTCTTTTTAAATTCTGAACCATATCAAAAATAATCCATCGTTATAGTAAAATTTTTGATCTTTTACTTTAAAAAAAAGATTAAAATGAAATCTGCTATGCATATTTCAATGTATCATGTCAGAACATCATTTCTTGAACGGCCAAGCACCACGTGCCAGTGTAAGTTAAATGATATTCTTCATTATTTTATTGAATTCATTGAATGAATCACTTTAATAATGCAAACGATTAAAAAAGCTTTGTCTCGCATTAGTTGTTTAGAAAAATATCACATTTTCTGTTTATTTCATTTCTTATAATCACGTGCTCAAAATGACATTTTTCTAGGTTTTATTTGCTGCAGAAATTTCCCTATTTTTTTTAAAATCAGATCTTTTGTAAATGCAATGGCAATGCGTTATTAAAAACTGATATTTTTGAGATGCTCGTGCAGATAATAAAATTTTTATTTTTTGCCTACGGATTTTTGCCTACACCAAAAACCACATTTCCAAAAACAACATTATGTTCTGACATGATGATATTGCTTAAATGATTCGTATAATTCAAATAACTATTCCGTACGATTCGGATCCATGAAGGAACCTTTCGTCAGTTAGTTCATCGTTTCAGAAATGACCCGACAGACTCTGTAAGCGAGAGGTTGGGTTAAGGAGCCCGGGGCGATATTTTGACGAAACTCCAACGAGATGAACCGTGTAACCGCCCAGTTTTCAAGCCCTGCATCTTTCAGATGGGCCGCACCCCTCACACAACAGCCACACACGCGCACACGCTGAGGTCAACACCGCATGCACCGGCCTTGAAGGCAAAGGAAAGAAAATAGGTATATAACAGCTTTTTTTTGTTTTTCAGATAATAAAAGCAATCTCATCTGCGGATACAGGAAATATTGAGTATTACGCCGAGCAAGGCAATTGACAAGAATACAAAAGTTAAAAAAAAAACGCGTATTCATTTCATTCGTTTGATTGTAACAATATTGTCAGGCGTTGAAATTTGCATTGTATGATTGACTAGCACTTAAAGTATGTTGAACTCGAGTAAGTTTTATATTCTGCCAATGACATTATATTCTGCCTTTTACAATTTGAATAGATTCGCCGGCAAGATAAAGAGTTTAGACAAGGTAGTCCTTTATAGACCTCGGCTTTATATGGCGATTAAAATGAAAACTAATAACAGTTAAACCTCCCGCCAGAAAGAACAAAAAATGGCGGTATTAATCTAGAAAGTGAATAGTTAATTTCCCAACGGAAAAAACTAATGTATGCTCAGCAAGAAAAAAACCAGTACAGTGTCAAATAATTGTCCAGTCAGGACAATTAGTTGTCATCGAAAGAACAGATTTTTTTAGCCTTTCTACACATGCGTTGCTTACTTGCCGTCTTATAACTGGCAGTGTAAACCCGGCATAAGTAAAGCAACTGAAATAAGACAATTAAAATAACTCAGTTTTCTTTTTAAAAAATTGGTGGAATCACAAACATCTAAAAGATTTATCCTAGCAAATCTACTGGTCGCCTCAAGCGATTAGAATATTATAAAGCAGTAAATGGCGAAAGAATGTGATATCAATGACATACTCTCACCATTTCTCCAGCTAAGCCCAAAGCATCCGAACTTTTCTTTTGTCAGACTCGCCACAACGCCACTGAATTTTGCTTTAATATAAAATCCATTTACGTGAAGATGCAGCGACATCCACTGCTAAAGTAGTCATCAGACATGGATCAGCGATCGGGCAATTGATCTTTTAGGTGTCATTAAGTCAAATAATGAGCTTAAAGTGAATGACTTATGAGCTCTGCGTTTAACGCTGCATTGTGGTATGTAAATACATTTAAAAGCTCCGCATAAGTAAACGTGGTTCTTATTTAAGTACCTAATGATAGATGTGTTCTGGTTAAAAGCCCGGAGACTGCACGTTTGTCTTACAGCTGTTTTTTTTTTTACGGTCATGCTTTGGATGCTTTCCGTGCTTTTTTGTCTTAGAGGGGTTTTTTTTATTTAATTTAAATATTTTTCAATTTTTTTATTGTAAATTCCACATATAATATTGTTTTTCAAAAGGGCAAAACCTTTAGAATTAGTGGTGTAGTTAATTAAATTTTATTTATATACCTAGAACTCCCGACACAAGAGGATTGCATCATATTCGTTTTGTTCTTGAATCTATCAGATTTTGAAAAAACGACTGTTATAGTTAAATAGGCTTATAATTATATGCCTTCCAATTCTTGCTTTGTAGTTATGGCATATCTTTGCTTAATTAAGTGGCTCTAACAAAAGTGTTACACGCCTTACTACATACCATGGAATATTCTATCAGATTTTGAAAAAAAACCCGATTGTTATAGTTCACTAGGCTTATAATAATACATCTTCCAATTCTTGCTTTTCAGTTATGGCATATCTTAGCTTAATTGGAGTGACTCTAACAAAAGCGTTATACGCCATACCATATACGTCAAACGCCATAGCATGGAATATTCCATCAGATTTTGAAAAAACGGTTGTTATAGTTAAATAGGCTTATAATAATATATCTTTCAATTCTTGTGTTTTCAGTTAGGGCATATCTTAGCTTAATTGAGTGGTTCTAACAAAAGCGTTACACGCCTTACCATATACGGCATACGCCATCCCATGAAATATTCTATCATATTTCGAAAAAATGATTTTTATAGTTAAATAGGCTTATAATAATATATCTTCCAATTCTTGCTTTTCAGTTATGGCATATCTTAGCTTCATTGAGTGGCTCTAACAAAAGTGTACCACGCCACACCATATTTCACTTGTAGTGTTCTACCAACTTCCTAATTTTTTGAAGGCGTAACTTAGAATTATAAATTAAAGCATAAAATTTCTTTTTATACTTATCAGTATCCTATCATCATTTATTTTATGAGTTTTATTATTTTGTAAGCTTTGCATACTCCCAAATCTACTATGATAAGGAATCTTTACCGTTTTTTTTATCAATCTTTCTTACCTTCTGTTTTCATACATACATAAAAAATCTTAAAAGTATACAGTATCACTTCAATTTTTACAAAGCAAATATAATCTTACTTAAATAAGAAAGAAGACAACAGCATTCTGCTGACAAATAATATCACCATCAAAATTCAGCATGATCACACGTTTTGAATTTTTTTACAGGCTATGATTGAGTTTAATACAATGATACTACATAACAACTCTTTTTATCTGATACTTTTATTATTTTTGTATATATTAAAATCTAGCAAGAAATAAAAATAATAAAATGTTGTCTAACTTATCTTCCCTTTTAAAGACCCCTTCCGCACAAACTAGTGCTTAATATCAAAAGTGCTTAATATCTAGTGCTTAATATCAATATAATCAATTTCACCCATGGATTTAACAATTTTTAACTTCTTATATAAGATAATGTAACT
>JAOUZG010035770.1:2003838-2015351 GCA_026289955.1 Argiope argentata
ACTAATTATGTATTAGCTTTAATAAATACATTACTAATTATGTATTAGCTTTAATAAATACATTACTAATAATGTATTAGATTTAATGAATACATTACTAATTACGTATTAGATTTAATAAACACGTTACTAATTATGTATCTGCTTTAATAAATAAAAATAATCAGATATCAAATTTCATTTGTCTTTGTTGTTGCATTTTTGGGTTATATATTTACATATAGGCAAATGTATAGACAAATAAACGATGGATCTTTTCAAAATTTTGGTTCAAAGTTAGACGAGAATATATAATTTATAAGTTAATATTTTAGGCTAAACCTCTTTGTGTTTTGTAAACATTTTTGTGTCGTGTACTGGGACAAAAGGTAAACAATCATCCTGTACATAATTTTTTTTCAAAATTTGACAGATTTAAGCAAGCTGGTTGTAAAAAAAAACATATTAACCCCTTAACTGGTTTATTTTCTTTACTGGCTAATAAGATGACACCATCTATTTCAGGAATATTTTCTTATTTTGTTTCAAATGGAAATCCATTGAATACATGACTTATCTATGTATTCGAAGTAATTTTCACATTAACTTATTTTAATTTTTCCTATGAAGTTATTGTATCCAAAATCATTATGAATGGTTTATTTTTAGCTTACAGCTATCAAAATTCCATAAATCGATGCACGTACGGCATACGGGCAAACCTGTTAAGGGGTTAAATTCCATCTGTCTAACTCAAACTGTTTTATATTTATTACATTCAGTGATTGACAAAAAAAAACTTTATTTAAACAATACGATTTGGATCTTGGAGATTTGAAATGGATATCTATAGTTTCACATCTTTTTATGGCAACAATGTCATCAACAATGCTATGTATACTTTGAATGCAAAAAGGGTTATGTATATATATATATATATAATAATGACATAAATTTTAAATTACCACTATTTCAAAAATTAAAAATCAGTTCATATGCACTGAAAGTGTCTCAGGAGACTATCAACAAGATCTCTGAATTTGGATAAGATCATTAACCCTCTCGTCAGATTAGCTCCATTTTCACTAACTGCCACCAATACCGTCTCTGACCCCTGACAAGTATATTTTCAAACAACTGGGTCAAACCTTCCTTCTCTTTCCACATTAAACCCGAATAATCCGAATCGGACGTGTTAATCTCTCACACGCGGATATGGCTCGCTCGGCCAATCACCACCCCTTATCTAGTTGACAGACGAATTAGAAAACAAGAGAAAATGTCCTCAAACCCAATATGGGCAGACGCCATTGTCTGTAGCAATGGCAACCTTTACCCATTGCTGAACCCAACTGTTTATATTGATATTACACGCTATGGGCTTATAAAGCAATTTGGGAATTGCACCCCTACCAGCTTTATTGGCGCTGCCTTATTGGCTAGGTTCCCCTTCTGATCTCCATGGGTAAGGGGGGGGGGTCTGATTGAAGGGTTGTCGAGTAAGGAAATTTGCATAATTATCAATTGACTTCCGTCTAATATACCAGCAGGAGGCATGGGAGCATGCGCATATTGTCGTGTTCGATATGACGTCAAGAATCACGTGATGTAATTCCATTTCACCTGAAACTGAATTGCTGGACGGGCTTTATCTAGAGGCGAGTGCATCGAACGCGAAGTCCTCTAGAATAATATGAACGGACAATGTTTAAGTCCTGTTGCATAAGGCGATAAGAACAGGTGGTTTAAAGACATTGAAATTAATTTTAAAACTTGCAAATATCGATATGATGATTCGTTGTTTCGAAATTGGAATGGTCATTTCTGAAGCTCAGAAAGTTGATGAAACTGTTAGAGCCTTTGATTATTTATGATATTCATTGATGTCTTATATGTTAAGGAAGTGTTTTTGTGATGAGGTTTTCGGCGTCAACAAAAATCCGTAGGTGAAAAATAAAAAATTTATTATCTGCACGAGCATCTCTAAAAAAATCAGCTTTTGATAAATATTGCCATTTGCATTTACAAAGGCTCTGATTTTAAAAAAGTAAATTAATGACTATAGCAAATAAAACCTAGAAAAATTCAAATTTTGACCACGCGATCATATGAAATGAAATAAATAGGAAATGTGATATTTTTAGGCATTAAATTTAATTCAATGAAACAATTAAAATGGATAAAAATATAACTTGTACGAGTACGCGGTGCTTGGCCATTCAAGAAATTCTATTCTGACATGACATAGAATAGCAGATTTCATTTTAATCATTTTTACTATTTTGCTAGCAATTTAAGTTTATTTAGTTTTTAGGAATGCATATATTTTAAGTTTTTAATATTTCATTTATTATTTTTTATGTTTAGCATTGAAAAACTAATTACTTTTTTTTGGATTAACAATAAAATGTACACAGAGCTAATTCTTTACATTAATTAAATTTATATCTTATCACAGCATTTTTAAAAAGATTTATAAAATGATTTTGCTTTTAAATTCACACGTAAATGCAAATAAAAATGTGTTATAATTTCAGTAATAAAGAGTTATAATTTCAGTAATAAAAGAATTTTGTGATCTGGTTGTTACTTATGGCACTTGCCAATTGACAAGCCCCCCGCTGATACAGCGGCAGATTTAAGCCGAAAAGAGCATCGATTGTTTTTGAAGTAGCGCTGACTAGGGTCAGGAGCACGACTTAGCTGCATTGCTTGTATAGCGCCTTTTTACAGGGTGGCATATTCACACGTCTCACAGATAGCCCACAGAAGAACAACCATTCCGGAGCTGGGACTCGAACCCAGGACTCCTAATAACACGAGGAAGACGCGCTACCTCTGTGCCAGAAAGCCGGCGTGATCTTGTAATCTATCATAACATAAATTTATGCCGGAATCTTATTCCCGAATTAAAGCTTAATACTACTTTCTTCTAAACAATTGCTTTAAGTTTCTGTTTATAGTATATAATTAGAATAAAATATTCCGATTTAGAAAATAGATTTCGATATGTATTTGTTACACTAAATTTACAGATGAATTTACAGATTTGGAAGAAATTCATTCTCGGGAATTAATTTCATCTGCCTGAAAGTAAATGAAAGAGATACCTCCCAAATCTTAATAATAATAACAGGATATAATTTGGTATACAACTTTATCATTTAAAATGTACAATTTTATCAAATTATGAAGTGAATCTATTCAGGAGAATACCGCATGTCAGTCTGCTCATCTATATGCATGTAAACGCGATAACTAAAAAGATAAGCAAAAACGAAATGATTTTTAATGGAAATTTAGCATTTCTATTTGACAGTTTAACTTATGTTATGCGCAAAATTGGTTTCAATAAATAGAAATAAAAAGGGTCCAAACCGTAACTCGTTTTGTTCCCTTCAGCAAAAAATTTTCATATCAGAGATTAAAAATATCCAAGGTCTAAGTAAAACAATACCTTTATTTGGAAAAAATCAAAAAAATCTTAGGAATGATCTTTTTCGATAGGTTTCACCAACAATTTAATACCAATTGTTCGATAACTATCGAAGTTGTTCGCTTAAATACCAATCTTTCGTTTAAAATTAAATTTTATTTTGCTTTAAAATAATTCCTATGTAAGAAATGCAATTTTGCAGTACTTTTTGAGTTTACACGTTTAAAATGCTGTGTCAATATTTAAGATATCCTATTTCCAAAGATATAAATCAAAATAAGCATGGAAATCAAATATGGGGGTCATAATTTCATATTTTCGATAAATATAATCAAAATGAAGGTACTTCATATCCTCGGAATAAAACATGAACCTTCTCATCAACAGTTTCTGCAACTACAAGTTAATCCATAATAAGAGGTTGATTTACATCAATAATATCCTATTCAGGACATAAACGAAACCACAAAAATATTTCCCGAGTCATTTCAGTAACAACATCCAGATGGATTTTTAAGTATTCTGTATATACAGCAAGAAACAGGAAGATTGTGCTTTATTTCATTCATACATGCATGTATAAATCATCACGAAATTCGGGTAATCATTACATATTTCATGCTGCAGTTTCGAGTTGGTGTCTTAATTTCCCGTCCACACCTTTCACTTTCTGCCAACCTGAGTTATTTATGATGTTCTAAAGGTGTTAATGTTGATGTTTTCAGGATAATTCGAATATAACGATGCATATTTTTGGATAATAATATCATTTCAACAATCGATTTTTCTTTTCTTTCTTCCATTTGTTTAGGCGTGTTGCGATTTTTGTTGTATCGTAAAACTTCTATTAGAAGAATAAGGTTTAACCACATAATATTTGCTTTTACATAATTAAATTTTAATGCAAATTTTTGTGTTATAACGCCATTTTCATTAACAGTCACATTCCTCATCTCTTATATATTACGGGGGGTAAACGTGTTTTCCCAAGCAATTTAAAAATAACACATAAATAACTTATAAGCAAGGCCGGAATACCCTGGTTGGTAGGACGTTGGATTCACATTCCTTGGGTTGCGAATTTGAACCTGCCAGACAAAGATTTTCCGTGTGTGTGGTGGATAGCGTACGTTAATTATGTCGTGCTCACAGTCATACATATCGAGAGTAATACCTCTAGGGGTATCAGGTCAGAGGAAATCCTTTTCCCTTTTAAATCTAAATTACGATCTGTGGATGAATTAGTGAAGTCCACCCCGTAAAAAGGGTTTGTGACGTGTGTGAGCTAGAAGTCAGATTTCAGCCCTCGGGTGCTCAGGAATCTATAACCTCAGACACTACTGCACCCCTCCTTCCGTTGTAAAGTGCAACACGATAACAACAACAACTTTAAAACTAACTGAACAGCAAAATAAAAAAAACTGCTTAGTTTACTGTTAATATAGCATAATTTAAAAAAATCAACCATCTGGTTAAAATAAAAAAGCGACTTCCAAAAATTTCCTCAACTAAGAACTTTTAGTTTTGATTTCCTAAACACAGCTGCATTAATCAAAAAAATATTAAAATTATTAATTTACATTATAGATTAAATGTATATTTGAATTTTTCATTTCAAAATGATATTTATCGACATTAAAAAATGATAATATTTTGTGACTATAAATGGTCGAAATATTTATATCATTTTTCTTGGGGGATGGGGTGGAAAATATATTCATACAAATGATTTTAACGAAGAATCACCATGAATGATTTTTATTCAATATCTATATATAGAATATTTTTTATTATTTCATTTGATCTTCACATTGATATCTAATAAAACTCTTAGTTTTTTTTTAATTTTAAGTTACATTTTAAGAATATTTTTCTATCAAATACATTTTTATTTAAACTAAACAATACATTAGCTATATAAAGTCTAAATATAAATATATAGAGAGATAAATTATAAAATACAAATAATTTTTAAAAGACATTTAAAGCAAATAATCAAATTAAACACCAATCATATCTTGCTTATTCACTGTTAAAAATCTGATCTACTTATCATTCACTTTTAAGATATTTTCCCAACAAGATAAAATAATTTCTCCCTAAATGTTGTTGGGGGGGGAGGAATTACATCGGAGAAAAAGAGAAAAACCGTAAAGTTCTGGCAAGTATCAATTATCTGTCGTTTTAATCTCCCATCTCCACAGAGTCTTCTCTTTTTAACTCGGCCGATATTTCCCCAGTGGTTTAGATGATCCAATCCCACTTGTTAAAAAAATACTCTTCATTTTTTTTTCATTGTGGGGAAACTATAAGAATCTCCGATAAAAAAAAGGAGGATAAGTTAATGAGAAAGGCAAAAGAGAAAAAAAATTATCCCTGTAGTCTCTTACAATGAAGATGAGTGGCAGTTGCCATCGCGATAAAATGTTTAGCTATACAATACCCATTAATGTCTTTCAGTTTATTCCCCGATCAGCGATGATGTTGTTGAGGGGGGTTTTAGAGATGATTTTGGTTTTGAAAATATTGTTCAATTTTTTTCGTTGGGGGTAGGGGGTTATAATTATTTTTTAAAGGTTTTTAAAAAATGCTTTTGAGATTATTATTTAATTATACGCTTATAATTTGTTCATTTGTATCCCCTATATTATCTTTATGATATAATTAACTAAAATGGCAAAAAGATTGATAAGTCACTTAAATTGATTTGATATTGATAAGTAAAGCAGATTGTTAACCCCTTCCCATACAATGACGAGTCTGATTCGTGCATCAAAAAACTAATTTTTAATTTTAAATCTGAAATGAAGTAAATAGTTTAGAAATTCAAAATGCACAAATCAATTAAATATAGGATTTAAAATAATAATGAAAAAACACAAATAAGATGTGCCATCTAATCAGGAAGTTAATTAACTAAGCAAATCAAAGAGTTTGATTATGTAATTGTTAATTAAATAGAGCTATTTCATTGAAATATTTTTAAAAACATTTATTGTTATGTTGAAATGTTGATTTTTTGTCCTACGAAAATATCGAAAGTCTTACTTGAATATTCTTAACTTTTGAACAGTTTTCTTTAAATATACTTATACATTTTGTTTCTTATCTTTATGGACTTAAGTATATAATATTGTGGAAACTATTAAAAGCGCCGGCTTGCTGGCACAGAGGTAGCGCGTCTGCCTCGTGTTCTGGAGGTCCCGGGTTCGAGTCCCGGTTCGGGCATGGTTGTTCTTCTGTATTCTATCTGTGAGATGTGTGAATGTGACCCCTGTAAAAAGGGGGTTGTGCAAGCGAATGTGGTGAGTGTGTAGGAAAGTCGTACTCTTGGCCCTAGTTGGCGCTACTCAAATACAAGAGACGCTTCATTCGGCTTAATCTGCTGCTGGGTTCAGCAGCGGGCTTGTCCATGACAAGTGTCATTTGATCCAACAACAACAACTATTAAAAGCTCGACGGCGTTCAAAGCGTCTTCCTTGTGATCTGGGTGTCCCGGTTTCAAACCTGGTTGTTCTTCTACGTTCAATCTGTAAGCTGTGGGAATATGCCCACGTGTAAAAAAGGGGCTTTTCAAGTGAATGTGATGAGTGAGCAGTAAAAGTCTTACTCTTGGCCTTAGTTCTAAGAAAAATCAGTAAAAAATTCGAATTTATATTTAAAATGCTATTAACAGGAAGAAAATGCCAAATTTTACATTCATACAAGGCTGGAAATAATAAAACGTGACATTTTTTAAATGAACTTTAGGAGATTTGATGCTAAAGGAGGGATATGCATAGAAAAAGACACAAAACAACATAAAGCTTCTAAAATAGTAGAATTTAGTATCATATCAGAAATGTGGGAAATGTGGTTTTCTGGCGCCTACAAAAATCCGTAGGCGAAAAATAAACATTTAAATCCGTAGACGAAAAATAAACATTTTACTCCGTAAGCGAAAAATAAAGATATTATTATCTGCACGAGCATCTAAAAATATCAGCTTTTAATAACACGCTGCCATCGGAATTACAAAAGCTCTGATTTAAAAAAAATAAATAAATGACAACAGCAAATAAGACCCAGAAAAATGTCATTTTCAGCACGTGATGATATGAAATGAAATAAATAGGAAATGGAATGTTTTTGTAAACAATAAATGCGAGACAAAGTTTTTTTGGATCGTTTGCGATACTAAAGTGACTCGTTCAATGAAACAATTAAAATAAATAAAATTATGATTTAACTTGCACGAGCACGTGGTGCTTCGCCATTCAAATAATGATGTTCTGACATGATACATTGAAATATGCATAGCAGATTTCATTTTAATCTTTTTTTTTTATTTATTAAAAATTGAAGATCAAAAATAATACGATGACGGAAAGTTTAAGAACAAGTTAACACAAAATATTTAACTACAAATTTTAGTGACCCTAAAATCTGGTGGTCGAGCTAGTCATCAAAGGCGCCTGGTTATAAATAAAATTAATTCATTCACAGACACTACAGTTCAATGCAAGTTATTGATTAACAAGATTGAAGATCATTTGGCCATAAATTAGAGAAGCTGGTACTTTTTCTTTAACTGTGCGTCAGATAAAAATAGCCAAAGAAATATGGCGGAATTCTACTTTATTTGACGATTTTAACTTTAATAATGCTTTAAGAAATTTGGCAGGGTTCTAACTTTATTTGACGATTTTTCGCTTTGAAAAAGCTGTAAGAAATTTGGCATAATTCTACTTTATTTGACGATTTTTCACTTTGAGACTGCATTAACAAATTTAGCATAATTCTACTTTATTTGACGATTTTTCGCTTTGAAATTGATTTAAGAAATTAAACATAATTCTACTTTATTTGACGATTTTTCACTTTGAAATTGCTTTAAGAAATTTGGCAGAATTCTCACTTTATTTGACGATTTTTCGCTTTGAAATTGCTTTAAGAAATTTGGCAGAATTCTCACTTTATTTGACGATTTTTCGCTTTGAAAATGATTTAAGAAATTTAACATAATTCTACTTTACTTGACGATTTTTCGCTTAGAAATTGATTTAAGAAATTTAACATAATTCTACTTTATTTGGTGATTTTTCGCTTTAAAATTGTTTTAAGAAATTTGGCAGAATTCTACTTTATTTGACGATTTTTCATTTTGAAATTGCTTTAAGAAGTTTGGCAGAATTCTACTTTATTTGACGTTTTTTCGCTTTATTGCATTAACAAATTTGGCAGAATTCTACTTTAACTGACGATTTTTCCCTTTGAAACTGCTTTAAGAAATTTGGCAGAATTCTACTTTATTTAGCGATTTTTAGTTGACGACCGGCTTAGAGGAAAGCATCGAGAATCCTTATAATCAAATGCATTAAATTCATTTAATAACATTTTCACATGCTGTTTGGATGCAGTGGTTCCATGCAATCATCTTTGCATATCTGAATGAGTATTTACAAATATAATCTCCTCATTTTCATTGGATCAACAACTTGAATCAGGGGACGAATCACCCTAGCAGAAGGATTCTAGGCTGGCATTCCAAAGTGTCGCCTGTTGAAGGCCCCGTGGGCTTCGGAATCTTCGGTCTGCCACTTTCGAGGCCCTCTGGGGCCCAAACCTCGTTTTCCACCCCCGTGAATCTCCCCTAATAAGGAAACGAGATTCCTTCTGCCGAAAGGAGTCTTCTAACCGAACTGAAATATTCGTTTTCGGAAGCTGCGTTTTCAATTGGATTCGTCTGCTGAAATCATCTGGTAGGCATGATTTTGAAAAGTACTTGCAAACATCATTTCTGTATCATTCATCATATTGAATCTATTTTTGCCATCTTTGCTTTTGCGTATACAAATAATTTGTAACTGTCACTGTAATATCCATCTTTACAATAAATATTAAATATGTGCGTGTATTTCTAACGTTCTTGACCACTTGATTTATACTTATCAAACTTAGGGAATATATACTTTGAAACATAGAAATAAATACGTTGGAAAAATAAAAAAATATTTTAATCAGAATTCTAAATGATTAGAATTTCATTCCAATTTTCTTTATTTATCTCCATTGAAATTATCATTGACCAAATTTAATTTTAACACCACTTCAAAATCTAAAATAAATTGTTGTTTTTCAATTGATGATTCAATGATTTTAGTTATCAAGTTTTTACTCAACTTCGATCAGAGTTCCTAGTCTGACGTGCAAACAAGTCAGCAAATAAATGGAGTATCAGTTATTTTATTTGATATATTTAATTCTATCGATACTTTAATCATCCTTTTTATTCCAATTTTAGGTTCATTAATCAAGAAATATAATTTGTCAATAAATGAAGAGTTTCACAACGAAGCAAGAAAGAAGAAGTAGAAAACAAGAAAATATAAATATCTGAAAGAAAAATTAACAAATTATTTTATCATTTGATAATAAAAAAAGGAAAAAAAATTGCATAACAAACAATAAAACAAATATAATAATAAAACAAGTATTTTTGTTTTAGTCCTTTTTTAAAAAAAGATCTATATTTTTTTACCATCGATACTATATAAAGTATGATTTTATATGTCTTCATTATTGTAGAAAAGCATTGTATGTCAAATTTGGTAAAATGTATACAGATACAACGAATAGTTTTCTACCTAAGCAGAAAAACACCATTGTGAGCAGTATGTTGCCTGTGTTTAACAACATACTGCTTATAATTGTGATTTTCAAGCAACACTAGAGCAACAAATTGTTTCAACAACAATAGTTTTCAACAACAAATAGTTTTCTATCTAAACAGAAAAGAAGTATTATGAGCAGTATGTTGCCTGCGTTTAACAACATACTGCTCATCATTTTGCTTTTTCAGCAACACTAGAGCTATTTTGAGCATTTGGACCATTGGACTAAGAGAGAAGCAGAAAAGCTGTTATAAGCCAAATACTAAAATAAATAAGTTGTTAAAAATATAAAGTCTGAAGTTGATAAAGCATTAGAAAAAACATTAAGATTTATTAAATATAGATTATCAGATTCCTGCCATTGAATTTTTTTTCAATTCCTATTATTAGTTCATATTCTCTCTATATATATTTATATATTTTGTTAAAATTTTCAATCGTTATTAAAATATTTTTTATTCATCCATTCAACTTCAAATACATTTTTTAAAACTTGTAATGGATGACATTTGATGTTAAAATAGTTTTATTCGAATATTAATTCATTAATTAAATTTTATGAATGTTTAATACCTTAAATAGAGTTTCAGTAGTTTGTAATGAAAATTGTAGTTTGTAATGATGTAGCATTCGATAAAATACGAGGATTACAGGGTTTTTTTTCACGTGAAGGTGAAGAATGCGAGTTCAGTTCTTGCGAAAATCAATGATTTTTTGACAAATTATTTATATTAGTCGTAATTATTTAATAAAAAGTAACTAAAATAAAAATGTTCATTACTGATCTAAGTAGGAATCGACTTAAAAAACTTTATATTACTTTTCTTATTACAATTTATCTAAGCACCAATAATCTTAAATGATATTATGCACAAACATTGGAGTCTCTAAAATAAAGCATTAAAATGACTTTCTCACAATTTAGCTAAAGGGAAAAAGCAGTTTTATATAAATCCTTAAATCTTTATGTTCGTTAAAGTTAAATATATGTTGGAATGCGAAAATGAACTGTTCAACATATTAACAAATGGAATTATTATAACCATTGACTACGGCCAAAATATACTTTAATATGTCACAGAGTGCAATACAGCAATTTCAAAATTGATTAGGGACATCACAAATGTGTCATAAAATATCACATTTTACTACTGGTTCCAAATGTTCCAACAAAATTTTGTATAATCTGGATACATTGATTTTGATAAATGGCATTTTAATTCCGCAGAAGCAATATGCAGGCGGTATAATCCACTTAAAAAGAAATTTTATTGAAAAAATAAAAATATATAAAATTCTAAAATTTACTTTTATATATTGAAATTGTGAAATGATTTAGAACCGATTCATTTATAAAAATCACGAAAAATACGTACACATATAAATGAACCGGCAAAATGGATGTGTCATTTTAGTATCTCTAATAATTATTATTATAATTATAT
>JAOUZG010035770.1:2040171-2060793 GCA_026289955.1 Argiope argentata
AACAGCGAATTAAAAATTAAGACGTTGAATTTTCATTCGCAATTTTACTCAATTATATATAGCATTTGTAAGTTAGGGCGTCGATATGCTTGTGGAAGTACAGTCCCAAAATTGATCAATCCCGGATTAGATTTGACTCCAAATTTGATAAATATTTAGAATATAGACGTTGAATTTTCTTTCCCAATTTTATTACATTATTTCTTTTATTTTTGTAGTTATCGTGTTAACTTAGATTCGAACAACCAGAACAGACCGATTTCCTTAACTGTATTCCTTTGACTGTATTTGATAGCGCTTTTCAGTTATAGTGTTTATGGATAGAAGCAAATAATTACTATGGAAGAACAAAGATCAGAAAGGAAAGTATTGGTGATTTTTGGCAACCCTTTTTGGCAATTAATCTCTCGGAATGC
Organism: Argiope argentata; assembly: GCA_026289955.1. NCBI lineage: Eukaryota > Metazoa > Arthropoda > Arachnida > Araneae > Araneidae > Argiope > Argiope argentata. The sequence continues at coordinate 2,040,588 of JAOUZG010035770.1, forward strand.
TATTATTATACAAACACCACAACACTGACATTTTTGTTTTGTATTTCTGTTACTCGAATGATTGAATCTACAATATGACAAAAACTGAGATTGTTATCACGAAACCATATAACAAATTTCATTAACTAAATTAGAATTGATAAGTTAGGGTGTCAATACGCTTGTGGAAATACAGTGCCAATATTGATCAACATCGGATTAGATTTGTCACCAAATTTGATAAATATTAAAAATTTAGATGTTGAATTTTCCCACCTGATTTTATTCCATTATTTATTTTATTTTTGTAGTTATCGTGTTAACATATTTGAACAGCTAGACAGACGGATTTCCTTTGACTATATTTCTTCCAAAATTTGGTCAAAATCTACAAATTTATTGATAATTCCATAAAATGAGTTATCGCGTTTATGGATAGATGCAGATAATTAACACTTTGCTGACCGGTGCCGAGTTAACTCGTGTTTTCATGTCCAAACGTTGTTGACCGGTGACGAGTTAACACGTCATTGCACTTGCATTATCTGTTTCAATTTATAACACCGAGGGCGATATAGAACATTGCAAAAACTTGGCGTATCGTGTTTAGTCTTGTCCACTCTATAACAGAAAAATTACTTTTTCTAGTATTTACATTTTTACTAGAATTTTAGTAAAATTCCACAATTTTCAATCATGACAAAACGTTTCGGCGAAGAACTTTTTGATGTTCCAATTCAACAAAATTCATTGGAAGTTTTTTAGAACATTTTACTTTCATATCCAATTACAAAAAAAGTAGCCGGTGACATGACATTAATCATGACATTAATGTGTGTGTTTCTGGGAAAAATTGCCGGTCATCAAAGTGTTAACATGAGTGTATACATCTACAAAAAAATGTAGAACTTTTGATGTAAAAAATATGTCCAAAGTTTAATTTCATTTCATTCAGTATAAATAAAATTCATTGGAGTTTTTTTAGAACGTTTTACTTTTATATTCAATTATAGAAAAGTAGCCGGTGACATGACATCGTTTCTGTGAAAAATTGCCGGTCACCAAAGTGTTAACATGAGTGTATACATCTACAAAAAATGTAGAAATTTTGATGTAAAAAATATGTCTAAAGTTTAATTTCATTTCATTCAGTATAAATAAAATTCATTGGAGTTTTTTTAGAACGTTTTACTTTCATATTCAATTACAGAAAAGTAGCCGGTGACATTACATGGTTTCTGTGTAAAATTGCCGGTCACCAAAGTGTTAAAAACAAAACATATTCCTCTGAATCAGAGAGATCTGAATCTTGGAGACTCGTGAAAATATCAAATTCAAATTTTTTGGCGATTCCAATTATATCTAATCGTATACTCTTCGTAATCGAAAAAATAAAAACATTTAGAACCCCTGCATCAAACTGATTAATCCTTTCCACATTGAACTTATCAACGACACACTGATAATTTTCTGTTCCAGAAAACTCCAATCTACCTACACCTGTACAAGTAGAGAAGGCTTTTAAAATTCACAACTGTCTTCCAATTTTTTTCTTATTTAAATTAATAAAAGTTTCCTTTCTAATATTTTTGTTGGTGTCAGTTCCCAGCACCAAACAGCAGAGAGCACGCAGGCGCTGATAACGCGAAGCCGAGTCGAGTTGTACGGCCGCTGATTTCTTTATATTTTCTTCGATGAACCAAGGCCAGACCGATAGCAGGAGAATTGATACGAACGTGATGCCGATAGTGTGAGCATGACGTGTAGGGTTGCCACTGAGCCTACGCCACTCAAACAGGTGCGCCGCTGCTGAAACAACACAAACAGAGCTCGATCGTATGTCGTTAGAAAAGGCGGGAAAAATGTACGTGTAATTTTATACGCAGAGCTTTTTTTCCCTCCGTGAGTGTAAAAGAACTGGCTATAACTTTCGGGACAACGGAAATGATTTATGGAATTGTTTTTAGCCTCACTGCCATTCGATGTGTTGTATTTGGCGACAATGTGCGCACGTTGGTCATAAATTTTAGACTTCAGACAATAGATGGTGAACATTTGCTATAAGCACAACAGACTTTAACGACAGTGAACACTAATTGTTCCAGAACAAGGGATTAAATGAAAATCGCTTTAATTAATTTTATGAATCTTTTAGCAAAAATTTGACAAAAAAAATCAATGAACTTGTGTCAATTAGTATTGGTAATTAGTATTAGTAAAATTGTGTCAATTAGTATTGGTAATTAGTATAAGTAAAATTGTGTCAATTAGTATTCTGAATTCTTACTGAATTATTTGTCCTGTCTTAAAGGTAGATCTTAATCAGATCCTGGCTTAAAGGGAGATTCTGGATTAGGGATAGTTCCTTACCAGATCCTGGCTTAAAGGGAGATTCTGGATTAGGGATAGTTCCTTACCAGATCCTGGCTTAAAGGAAGATCCTGGATTAGGGATAGTTCCTTACCAGATTCTGGCTTAAAGGGAGATCCTGGATTAGGGATAGTTCCTTACCAGATCCTGGCTTAAAGGGAGATCCTGGATTAGGGATAGTTCCTTACCAGATCCTGGCTTAAAGGGAGATCCTGGATTAGGGATAGTTCCTTACCAGATCCTGGCTTAAAGGGCGATCCTGGATTAGGGATAGTTCCTTACCAGATCCTGGCTTAAAGGGCCATCCTGGATTAGGGATAGTTCCTTACCAGATCCTGGCTTAAAGGAAGATTCTGGATTAGGGATAATTCCTTACCAGATCCTGGCTTTCGGATAGGATCTCTTCTAAGTAATCTGGAAGTCTTCGAGTACTAGTTCAGAATTGGTTGTCTTTTCCCTGTGTTCCTCTGAGAGATGTACTAAGGAGTCCCACCACCTCCCATAGGGGTTGTGAAAGCGAATGTGTGTGCGTGTTACCTCCAAATTGAACATATTTCGGAATGAACCAGAAATACAACCGGTAATTTCTTCGACTAACCCCCAAGATTCGTTGCAAGTTACTTCAATTGCCATCTTATGATTCAGCTGTATCAAGTTCAAAGAAACGACCGAGAGCCGCAATTGATAATAAATATATCAATTCCCCCTCAGTGGAAAAAAAATCTAAGAATTAATTAATTCTTCTACCAATCTAATGGACTAAAATTCTCAAAATTATTTCTTTTTTAGCCTTAAATCGTTACGATGAGCTACACTCGTTAAATTTCTTGAAACTGTTCAAAACTGTTGTTGTTTCTTATGACACTTGCCTAGAGACAAGCCCCCTGCTGGTACAGCAGCAGATTTAAGCCGAAAGGAGTGTCTCTTGCTTTTTGAAGCAGCACCAACTAGGGCTAAAAGTGTGACACTCACTATATTCGCTTGCACATCCCCTTTTTACAGGGTGGGCGCAGTCACACATCTCAGAGATACCACATAGAAGAACAACCATGCCCGAACCGGGACTCAAACACGGGACTTCCTGAACACGAAGAAGACGTGCTACCTCTGTGCCAGAAAGTCGGCATTTTTAAAAACTAACTAAGCAAAATAGTTAGAAGAAAAGTGTAACGTTAGTTCCATTAAAATTCTCCCTATTTACCCAATACATATTCTGAATAATATTTTAGTTAATTAATTTCATGAAAAAGTCAATCATCAAATTTTATGATGTTAGAGCTTTATTGCGCTTATCTAAACTAGTTTCAATTACTTTAACTTTCTCTGTTGTTGTTGACGTGTTCCTCTTTATAAAGGAAGGAGGAGTGCAGTAGCTTCTGAGGGTATGGATCCCTATCTCCCGAGGGCAGCAGTCTAGCTCACACATGTCACAAACCCTTTTTGAGGGGGTGGACTTTATTTCAGCATCTCATTCGTTCATCCACAGATCTTAATTTAGATCTGGGACATAGAACGATCACTTCCGAATGAGTACCTCCCAGGAGTATTACTTTCGACATGGAGGACTTTGTGACCGCGACAGATTTAACGAGCGCCAGTCACCATATTCACACGGTGAATATTCGGCAAGCGAATTCGAACTCGCAACCCAAGGGATGCAAATCCAACGTCCTACAAACAAGGCTATACCAGTCCCGCAAAGTAAAATTTAAAATATTTTATAAAGCAATTAAAATTAGGAAAGTGATAAAGTAAATGTTATTCTACTGGGTGTCCAAAAAGTTCCCGTACTCCAAATTTAAAAAATCATTTTCCATGGGGTTTTTTCAAGTGTATTAAATTTTGCCATACGAGTAATGAAACCATGGACATGCTTGAAGCTTTTTTCGGCGATCGACTTATCTCAAAAAATCTTTGGCCACCTCGATCTCCTGATCTGTCCATCCCGGACTTTTTTCAGTGAGGATATTTAAAGGACAAAGTTTATGAAGGTGAGCCTCAAACAATAGATGATTTGAAAATCGCAATTACCCAAAGGATACAAGAAACCACTCCTAGCATGTTAAAACGCGTTTCGAAAAACATGCGCAAACGAGTTCAGCTTCGTCTCCAAGAAAAGGGTGAACTTTTTGAGCATTTATTATAAATGTAAGTTCAGAAATTTTTTCTTAGTTATGTTAAAAGTGCTTTTTATCATTGGCATAAAAATAATTCTTTTTAAACCTATTGTTTTTGTAAAATAAATTCACAAATCATCAGTACGGGAACTTTTTGGACACCCTGTATTATCTAGAAGGGGGAAAAAACCTAAAATATTTTGCTTCAAAGCTTCATGTTTCCATTTTCCAGTTTTATATTAAAGCCATAGTACAACCTGAAGTTATATCTCATCGAAACGCTGTAATTCATTTTCATCTACATTAAACCTTAAAAGTGTAGCGACTAGCATTTCTAATGATCCACAGAATGATATTTCACGATCAAGAAAAGAGTTAATTGAGAAGCCAAAAATATTTGAATTCTTTTAAAACAACCGCATTTCCAGTTTACAACATTGTATCAGTTCCATGAAAACCACAACTGCCGTAATTGCACGTCCATAGCCCATTTTTTTCCGACGATGACTCTTGAAGTTTTAATGGCCAAGATTTGTAATGAACGACTGAATGATATTTCACGATCAAAAGATATCGCGGTGCATGTAAAGTAGAACCTTAATGATGTCATTGAACGTAATGATTAATGAAATGGCTGAGCGATATTAATGTCCAAGTAACACTAAGAAGTGTCATTTTCTTTATTTCTTTCAATGAGATTTGTGGCACTTGAAAATGAAGTAATATAATGTAGTAGGAATTCATTAAGTAATATTATATATTAAAGAAATATATTACATTTACTTAAATAAGATGTAACTGATGAGTTAAAAACCAGTTAGGAAATGCATAAATGAATAAGAAATATCTTAACACTTGGTGATTTTGGAGAATAATTGGTACATTGAGAATATTGGCTGTGTTTGTTTTCAATTAAATGTCTTGTGTCTAATTCTGAAAAATATCACCAAAAATTCTTAAGCAACAAATTGGGATAAATATCAAAGGCGCGTTACTTTTATGGGGATAGAATTTTTTTTAATGTTGCCAAATTTTAAGAAGAGTTTGTTCAATAAATATTTCGTATAATTTTAGAAAAGACATCATATTGAATTTTAAAATAGTGTAGAAATCAGTTTTGTGAAATTATATTTTTTGAAGTTATCACGGAAAAAAAATGTCTCTTTTTTTATTTTTAATCTTTTTAATCTCTTTTTATTTTTAATCTTTCCTATCTCCAAAATCTGTTTTTTATTTTTAATCTTTCCAATATTTTAAACCTCTTTTTATTTTTAATTGCTTTAATTTTCAACAAAATTACTCCAAAGTTTAAGTTCTTACTCACCAAATTAATTATAACGTAAATTTTATAATTTTCGGTCTTTTGATCAGTGCTGTAGAGCGTCACCACATCTACAGATAGACAAAGGCGACACACATAACGCACATCATCCTCTATTAACACTTTGACTGTCATGGCTATCATATGAGATAGCTCAGGTGTCGCCCTCGTTATCTGACTATGGTTTAAAAGTAAGAGGCTTACCCCCAAATGTCCTTATTTTTGTACAAAAAAGTTTGCATAAACTATGCCTGATTTAAGATACTTTCATCTAAATAATAAAGTTTAAAATGCAATCTGCTATTCCTATTTCAATGTATCACGTCAAAAGATAATTTCTTGAACGGCCAAGCACCACGTGCTCATGCAAAGTTAAATTATACTTTTATTCATTTTAATTGTTTCATTGAATGAATCACTTTAGTGCTGCAAACGATCATTAAAAACTTTGTCTCGTATTAATTGTTTAAAAAAATATCTCATTTCCTATTTATTACCTTTCAAATAATCACGTGCTCAAAATTAAATTTTTTTAGGTTCCATTTGCTATGGTCATTAACTTATTTTTTAAAATCTTTGCTTTTGTAAATGCAATGGCAACGGATTCTTAAAAGCTGATTTTTTGAGATGCTCGTGTAGATAATAAATTTTTTTTTGCCTACGGAATTTTTTGACGCCGAAAAATTTCATCCCCAAAGCAACATCATATTCTGACATGATATTAACATGGAAAAATTCAAAGTTTCAAAGCATATCCATAAAAACTGCAATTTCAATTAAAAGACAAATTTGGTTGCTCGAGGTCAAATCATCTAAAATATTCTGAACATCTTTACAAAAATTATGCCATCGTATGGACACTTTCATTCTAAAAAACAAAAAAAAATCGCCTAGAAGACATTCTATTAAAACTATAACTTTAGATAGCTTAATAGGGTTAAAGTCCCTTTTATATTTCATAATGATAAGTTCATGATCATGATAAGTTCGTATTTTTCGAAGATACCAAACTACACATTTATAAACGCAAAAGTTGATATTCTACTTAACCTGTGAAAAAATAAAAATGGAGAGAAATTTGCTGCACATCGAAGATGTAAACCCATTTCAGAAAAGGAGAAAAAATGAAAAGACAATTACTATCATACACGTATTGAAGCATTATCTTGATCTTGAACATTATCGTTTTAAAACAATACAAAAAATCGCCTGTATTTTATACATTCTATTAAAACTACAATTTTAGTTAGATTAATAGGATTAAAGTCCCTTTTTTTAAGGTCGAAATTATCGACAGTTACAAACTATCTCTTTATAAACGAAAAAGTTGATATTCATCGCAATGAAAAAATAAAATTGAAGTGAAATTCACTGCACATTAAATCATAGACAAACAAATTTCTCAATAAGGGAAAGGGAAAAGATAATTACTGTTATATAGGTCTTGAAGCATTATCTTTATCGTTACCTTGAGCATTATCGTGCTAAACCAATACAGAAAATTCACTATATTCAAAGCATTCTATAAAAACTACAACTTTAGTTAATTTGATAGGATTCCCTTATTGAAGTAGGGCCAAGATCGAACTTTTCGACAGTTACAAACTATGTCTTTATAAACGAAAAAACCGATCTTCATTTTCGCATATGAAAAAATAAAAAAGGAGTGAAATTAGCTGCACATGAAATATGCAATCATATATAAACCAATTTCTCAAAAAGAGAGAGAAAGAAAGGTAAATACTGTCATATGCATCTTCAAGCATTATCTTTATCATTATCTTGAGCATCATTGTGCTAAAACAATACAGAAAATCGCCTGGATTCAAGACATTCCATTAAAACTACAACTATAGTTAGCTTAATTGGATTAAAGTCCCTTTTTAACCCGTGCCAATTTCGAAATTTTCAATTATTACAAACTATCTCTTTATAAACGGAAAAAAACGATCTTCTACTTTGCATATATGAAAAAATAAAAATGGTCAGAAATCCGCTGCACATGAAATATATAATCATATGTAAACCAATTTCTCAAAAAGAGAAAAAGGAAAAGATAATTACTATCATATACGTCTTGAAGCATCATCTTTAATACCTTTATAATTTTAGCAAGGGGTGGCAATGCATAATTTGAATCAAGAATTAGAGTAAAATTGGAACATCTGTTCTGAGAAATAGTGTATAAAAAGCAAATGCGATGTTTCTTAATCTGTAAGAATGAATTTCCCACTTAATAACATGCATCTCCAATTTTTTTGAACATCTGATAAATTGCAGAAGTCATCCATTTCTAGGTTTACCTCTGTTTTTCTTATTGACTCGTTATTTCGATTATTACCGGAACAGATAGATTCTGGCAGGGAGGCTGGGAAGGACTCGTCCGTCCCTCAATGAGGAAACCGATTATTTCCCTCATAAAAACTTCGTAACTCATTTTAACATCAACTTGAGTAAGTAATAACAGGTTGTCCAGAAGGATCGGCGATTACTTTGAGTTTATTACAAAAGCAGACGTTAAACACAAAGCGGCCCTCCCCATCATTTCCTCACCTGACAGCCATGCGTAGGGACTGAACTGAAGTGAAGAGAACAAGAATCGTCTGCTTTCTTTTACGCTCCAATCACTGTTAACAAATTCTCCATTGTTTTGCCTCATTTTTCTTTTACGTCTAAAAGTACCGTTGACATTAGGCCTAATTCTATTACAGCCCTCTGGAAGCAACGAGAAATTGGAATCGTATTATTTATTTATTCGTTTATATTATTTTATTTTATTTTGGGTCGATTTCTGTTTGTGATAAAATAAGATCAATGGCTATCTGTTATCTTTGGTCGTATTATTTCTTTTAAAGGCTTCAATGATGTCTCGCATAATGATGAGATATCATAATTCTAAAGATATCTTAATGGTGGACGATAGATGAAAAGTAAATTGTTTTGGCTGACAAAATAATATCGTGATATTTCCCGTTCGACTATGCATTAATTCTGACTATTGAATTATCATTTTGCATTATTGGTGTCAAAAGACATATAACTTACGCAATTTCTTGCTTAAATGATAAAAAAAAAGAATTATAAATGATTTCTAATAAGATCTTTAAATTATTGACCTTTTACTTGCAAGTTTTAATTTTTTTAGTCGTAGTTTTTAGAAAAATTATTAACTAAAAATTAATATACCTTTTTAAGTTTACAAATGCCTTTTGTTGTCAAATGTTTATTCTATATCGAAACGCTTATGTCTCCATTTCTTATTATTCAGTTGTTTCCATTGAAATTTCAAGTTTAGTTTACTTCTCTATAGTAAATTACTATTTTATATGATATCTAAACAAAAAGCAGATTTTAATTTGGCATTAGATTGAAGCAATTATTGATTGGAAAATGCAGAAATCCGTTTTTCCCCCAAAATATTTAATCATTCTCTACATAATCGAATTTTACAAACTGCAAAATATTTTCAAAATGCCTTTGGTTTCTATTCAGTTGCTTGTATAGCAAATTACAATTTTTTTAAAAAAAAATGTGCTTAAAATTGTTATAAAAAGCAGGAGTAAAATTTGGCCCAGTACTGAAGCAAACCTTGACTGTAAAATAAAAATTCTGCTTTTGCTCAGATATTTCATTTTTCCCAAAGCAAACTTCGAATTTCCTAAGTTCATTTTTTTTTTCAGAACACTTATATTTTTTATTGTTTCTGTTATAAATGCAAGATTTATTTTTGAAATTTTAAAGCAACTTCAAATATTGAGCATTAGAATATATAGCTGATAATGAAGCAATAGTTCATACATAAATGCAAATTCCTTTTAAAGTATTTCGTCTTTTGCAGGGTAAGCCCCGAATTCCATTTAATATTTTCCAACCCATCAGAGATTTGGCAGTTTGGTGGTCGATTCTCTGCTTTGAGACTGATGATAAAAAGAAACAGTTCAACACAAAGCTGTCGTGCTTATCATGTCTTAAGTTGGCGTGGTGGAAAATTTTGGATAGAATGTCTTACACCTCAGGCTTCTCTCTCTCTCTCTCTCTCTCTCTCTCTCTCTCTGCAGACCATAATGGCTTGGCTCCTGATCCGCAGGGTTTCAAGTTCGAGGTCCGATTCCACCATAGAACTGCCGTGTAAAGCCTAATTTCAACGAACATTCGAATCTCCAGGCGAGTCACGTGTTCCCCCGTTTTACCCCTCTTGAGGTTTCTTGGGGTGCTTTGATGCCTGTGGTCTCGTCTGAAGTTTTCTTGCAAATTGTCGGTAGAGTATCCAGGCATCAAAGGACCCCAAGAAACCGCAAGAGGGGTAAAACAGGGGAACACATAGCCCAGCTGAAGATTCGGTCGTTGGAACTAGGCTTAAGGCGGTCTGTCACACGTTAAATCTGTCAAGGTAAAATGTCCTTCCGCTAGTGTGGTATGTTGTAGAGAGGGGGTTGCCAGCTTAGGTGTCATCCTCGTCCTCTGATCGTGGTTCAAAATTACGATCTCCATCCCGAAATAGCCCTTCTGAATCTCAATATTTTAAGCCAATGACTGATTTACTCGAAATATTGTCGCCAGTTAATTGGCATATTTTAATAAACATCGAAATTAAAATTGCCTAAAATCGATTAAAATGATGTTATTAACTGGATTAATTTTAATCTCAGGTTAAGGAAATTTTTTTATTTAAAAAAGTTAGTTTCAACAATATTACTGTAAATATGTCTGATTCGAGTGTGAGATACTGAAAAATAACATAGACTTTTTTTAGACGTAATTTTTCTGAAATTTATTGAATTGATCTAAAGTACATAATATAACTCTCTGGCGTTACCTTCATAAGCCAGATAACATCCCTCGAACCGAAACGCACTTTTGGTCTAACGGATATGTTACTCAGCTTCAAACACTAGCTTCGCAGGTTGGTATATCGACTTTCAATTTCCACATTAGTAATCTTGACTACGCAACCCCGTGCAGCTGTGATGGCACCATCTACTCGAAGCAAAAGTCGTCAGACGCACTTGACGCAGCAACCTAAAATAAAGTCCTCAGACTCACTTGATGCAGCAACCCAAACAAAGCCGTCAGACTCACTTGACGAAAAACCAAACAAAGCAGTCAGCCTGACTTGACGCAGAAACCAAAGCCAAAAGTCGCCAATTCACACACACACGCTTGTCATAATGCTTGCCGGTATAAACTCGTTCATCTCTCCACCGATTCACTGATGGGGGAGTAAGGTGGCGTTGCCTTCATAACCCAGATTACATCTTCAGACCGATGTGCTTTTTTGGTGTAACGGACATGCTACTCGGCCAAGCCTAGCTTCGTGAGTCCGTATTTCGACCTTCAATCGCCACAGCTCTTTATTTCGCTTAAAGTATTTTGAAATCGAGTCATGATTAAATCGGAAATCTTTTTCTTTCTTTCTATTATATCCGCTCATCAGTATCTATATATCGTTATTTGTCTAAAAACACTCAGACCTTAATTTTCACATTGTTATCATCATGCAATTAACAACTCTATAATTTTGATTTTTCTTGGAACTGTTGCTTAAAAGATAAGAAATTTTACAAAACCTTTTAATAAAATTAACACAACAGAATATACAGATCTTTTTTTTTGTTGTGGTATTTCAAGATTTCTTCAAATTTCTTTCCTTATCTTTTTTATAACAGACTATGTGCGAAATCGTTGGAAATGATACTTAACATGGCCTACTTTTCCCTCAAAAAAAGATTCTGAATCGAGGTTAACTATTTCATTGAAATGTTCGGAATTTAATGATCAATAACAGCCATTCGTTTTCTTGATAAGGTAAGTGATATTGAATTTTTTCCTAAAACATACTGAAAAAATTTGGTTTGGTGTCATTCTAGAACATTTTTTCTTCTTTACCTTGATAAAATGTGATATCAAAGGTATAAAATGCTTTAATTAAAGTGCTTTCTGCTATCAAACTCGTAATTTAGGTGGGGATAGATAATAATAGCTACAAAAGGCCCAATTTCAATGGAATCTTAACGAACAGCACATATTAAGTTCTTCTGTTTGCTTTTGGAATATCACTACCATAAAACGTATTCCAATATTAACTTGGTAATAATGTTTATCTTGTTCAATTAAGTAAACTGGGAAATACCTGTAGTCTCAGACCTATATATTTACTTTTATTTTATAGATACCTGTAGATGTCACGAGCATAGCAAATAGAAGATTATACACCTTACAGATGTTTAATGTCATAGATAAAACATCATCCAAGTTTCATCCATATAGTTGTTATATTTCTTGTATTCACAATTATACTTCTAACCATCGGATGTGATCTCCAAGAAATTTCCTCTGTTTTCGCCTTTCCCTCCGCACAAAATTGTAAATTTTGAATAAAGCCATGAATGCCCAAATGCTCAAACTATTGTTTTCCAAAAATTTGAATGTTCAAATAATTATTTTCAAAAATTTGAATGCTCGAATTCTGATTTTCAGCTCTTTCCAATATGCTTTTTCAGTAATTTTCAGTACCCTTATAATCTTCGGATACTTTTTAACTAATTAGTAATTTATATTAGTTAATTAATAAGAAATTCATTCTCCCTAATTAATGCGTAACCCCCACTTTTCACATATTCCCTAATTAATGCGTGATATATGCTCTTTAATTAATAAATAACCCATACTTAACTGATTCGTAATTAATTTCTCGAATTAATTCTTTATCCATACACTGAATACTTCCTAATTCATATGCTATCCATATTCTTCAAATACCCCCTGATTAATACGTGATTCATATTTCCTAATTAATATAAAACCCATAGAATTTGAATACTTCCTAATTCATGAGTAATCCATACTCTTCAAATACTCCCTGATTACTACATGATTCATATTACCTAATTATTGTAAAACCCGTAATCTTTGAATACCTACTATTTAATGCGTAATTCATATTCTTTGCATACTCCTTGATTAAGGCGTAATTCATACTTCCTAATTAATCTAAAACTCATATCTTTGAATACTCCCTAATTAATGCTTGATTATTACTTTCTAGTTAATATGAAATCCATATATTTGAATACTCCTTAATTAATGCTCAATTCACACTCTTTGCATACTCCTTAATTAATGCAAAATTCACACTCTTTTCATGCTCCCTAATAATTGCGTAAATCACACACTCTTTGTATACTCCCTAATTAATGCAAAATTCACACTCCTTGCCTAATCCTTAATTAAGGCAAAATTTCACACTCTTTGCATACACCTTAATTAATGCAAAATTCATACTCTTTTCATGCTCCCTAATAATTGCGTAATTCACACACTCTTTGCATACTCCTTAATAATTGCGTAATTCATACACTCTTTGCATACTCCCTAATAATTGCGTAATTCACACACTCTTTGCATACTCCCTAATTAATGCGAAATTGACACTATTTGCATACTCCCTAATTAATGTGAAATTATGGATTTTGGACAAAATTTTGGCAGCCGTCAATGTTCATATATTTTTTTGTAGATTTTGCTCTAGTTATAGCTTAATGAGAGAAACTAAATAGGCCGTTTGAACACTCCCCCTACACACTTTTTCTTTTAAAATCAAATTTTAACATATAATTATAATTTTAGAAACAATATAACACGCTAAATTTCATTTATTAAAGTCCTGCAGATTTTGAATTATTGCATTAACGGGATTGGGAAACACGTAAACGCAAGATCTTTGGTAGACAGATCAACAGACGGTACACCATGGAAAGTATTTGATTCAAAATTTGGTAAATACCATTTCTTAAAATGTCTAGACTTTGCAACGACTTCACTTAACTAAGTCTATGAGTTTGAGTCATCTCGTTTACATACTATCCACTTGTTTTTTATATTTTGTTTATATGGTTCCCTTTTATTAAATAATATATTTCCAACAGATAGATTTCGTTCAAAAATTACAGAAATCAAATATTAAATATGCTCTATCTTGTTCAAATCATTTTTGAGATGCCCAGTTTACAGATAGATACATTTCCAAAAAAATGTTTCTGGAGAATTTAAAATTCTAAAAAATCTTGAAGGATGTTTTTCTAAAAGGAGAGAGAAAGATGAATTGTTTTGCATATTTTGAATATAAGAAATTAAAAATGAAGTTTCTAATTGAAGGAGTCTGGAAATTTTAAAGATTGGTAAAAATATTGGGATTTTTTTTTTTACGATTATAATATTCTATTATTGCATATTCCGAAGATAAGAAAGTCTAAAAGGAAACAATTATTTAGAAAAGAATAAAAAAATAAGGGAAAAGAAATGAAAAAAAAAATGTGACCTTCTACCATGAAAAAAAAGGAGAACAAAATCTCTCTTGAACGTGCACGGGCAAAAGTCCAATAAAATGTTGGAGAATAATATACGGTTCTCGAAAATTCGCGCAATTGCGAACCTTAATTGGCTATTTATGGCGTGTTCTGGCGATTAAGGCACTTATCCGGGCGAATCTAATTTCGTGAGCTTTTAATTACTGAGATGTTAATCCCATCTAGAAATTCATGCTCTTTATGGTAATGAGATTTTACTCAGGTTATTGATTCGATATCTAGAAATCAGAATGATTTTTAAGATCACGAATTTAATTTAAGTTTTCATAGATTGCAAAAAATATCAATCTATAGTAGTTACGGTTATAAAATTCATGACTCACTTTTCCAAGAAGTAATTGTTGTGGTTGTTCCCGTGTTCCGCTTTACAACGGAAGGAGGGGTTCAGTAGTTTATGAGGGTAAGGAACCTTCAGCACTATACCCTCTTCAGAGCAGAAATCTGACTCTAACTCACACTCGTCACAAACTCTTTTTACGTGACGAACTTCATTCATTCATCCATAGATCGTAACTTAGATCTGGAACAGAGAATGATCACCTCTGACTCAGTACCCCCAGTGGTATTACTTTCGATATGAAGGACTTTGTGACGACGATAATTTAGCGTGGGCCAGCCAACACAAACACATAGTCTTCGGCTGGCGGTTTCGAACTCGCAGTTCAAGAAGTAATTGGTAGTCATATTCCAAGTGATAATTTTAATGCCTCTTTTCTGATCATATTATTATGAGATGTATCAAACATCCCTAATAAATGGCGAATCAATTAATCGAAAATTATTTTTTTAATATAATTTCTAGTGTCATTCAAATATTCGTAAATTAAAGTTATTTGCTGCCTAAAAAATAAAAAAAATAGATTCCTAATCAGATATTTTATTTTATTTTATCGAAACTATTGAAAACTATTTGAAGTAACTCATAGAAATATTTTTGTGACCTATTGAAAACTATTTGATATAACTCTAGAAATATTTTTGTGACCACTTCGTAGATTTACATTACGGTAATACGATCATAGCAACACTCAATAACACACTACAGTCTCCAAACATTTATACTACACTAAGTTGGCTAATTTTTATTTCCAAAAATACTACAGAAGTGTATAATAAGATCAAACTATGAAAGTTAAAGGATATCAATAAATGCAATCAATACCAACTTCTTTATTAATGAGGAATTATAGGATGTCGACTGTTATTGAAACGGGCTTCTTTCTTTAAAAATGGATTTGATTATTTGTACATTCACTTTATGCTTGTGACAATATTTTCATTGGACATACAATTCAAAGGCAAAACAAATCCAGAACAAATCCGAGAGAAATGGCCGAAATTTGACATTATTCTACCAATCTACGTTCATTTAAAAATATTTTGAAGGGAAAATTACAAATTTTGATTAAGTTTTAGTTTTAACAATCAACAGTAAAAAGTAAATAACAAGTTTTAACTATCAATATCAATTAGGAAATAACATGTTTTAGTCATCAATAGAAAATAAGAAATAACATGTTTTAACTATCAATAGTAAATAGAAAATAACATGTTTTAATCATCAATAGAAAAAAGGAAATAACATGTTTTCACTATCAATAGTAAATATAAAATAATATGTTTTAGCTATCAACAGTAAATAGGAAATAACATGTTTAAACCATCAATAGGAGATAGGAAATAATATGTTTTAACAATCAATAGTAAATAGGAAATAACATGTTTTAACCATTAATAGTAAATACAAAATAACATGTTTTAGCAATCAACCATAAATAGGAAATAACATGTTTTAACTATCAACATTTAATAGAAAATAACATTCTTCAACCATCAATAGGCAATAGGAAATAATATGTTTTAACCATCAATAACAAATAGGAAATAATATGTTTTAACCATCAATAACAAATAGGAAATGACATGTTTTAACTATCAATATTAAATAGAAAATAATATGTTTTAAACATCAATAGTAAATAGGAAATAACATGTTTAAACCATCAATAGGAAATAGGAAATAACATGTTTTAACTATCAATAGTAAATAGGAAATAACATGTTTTAACAATTAATATTAAATATGAAATAGCATGTTTTAACCATCAATAATAAATAGGAAATAACATGTTTTAATTATCAACAGTAAATAGGAAATGACATGTTTAAACCATCAATAGGAGATAGGAAATAACGAGTTTTAACAAGCAATAGGAAATAGGAAATAACATGTTTTAACTATCAATAGGAGATAGGAAATAACGTGTTTTAACAATCAATAGGAAATAGGAAATAACATGTTTTAACTATCAATACTAAATAAGAAATAACATTATTTGAATTGGATATTTTCCATGAAGAATTTTGCATTACCTATTTTTCAGATTGTCCATCTATGAACATAATGTTCTCTTATGAGCACCAATTAATCTATAACCTCCTTGCTAATTCAATAGCTATTGGTTGAAAAACTAAGTGCAGATGGTATTTCTATAATGACAATTTAAATTCAAGATATTTTTAATCCAGAAAAAAAACTATCGAAATTGAAGATTGTACTTGCTAATTTGACTAGTTAAGTTCAACTGACCGAAGGAAAAAAATTGCTTCAAAAATATGGCTAAAAACTACTTTTTAATCAACCATTTCATATAGGTAATCATGTGTTTAAATCTGAAACCTACCCATCAGGAATTGTGCATGCCTTTTATTCCAATATTTAGTTGCCAAAGAACCTATTTTACACTTAAATCACATCAACTCAAAGTTACAATAAAAGACTCGAGTTAACTGATAAGATAGTTCAACTCAAGAACAATGATAAGAAAAAAATCTTTCAACTCAAACAAAGAATCAACAGTTACTGAGCTGATTCCGAACTTATTTTCACTCTCAATCGTCATCATTATCATCATCATCATCTGTCGAACCATTCTATAAAATTCGAGTTCAGCTAATGATTATGTTTTCTCCTAAATATTTACAATCGACACGGATGACTATTATTAGACAAAATATTCCGTCCATAATAATGACTCTATTGGAGAGAAAAGGTGCTAGCCTAAATCAGTTAAATGCAATACTTATTTAAAACACCAACTCTCGATTGAGATGTTAATCTGCTAGGCGAAATAAAAAGTTGGACCATGATCGTTCTAGTAGTCATTCCAGTGCTTGTTAATTCAGCACTTAGTTGTCGCAAAACAAATTCAGGGGTCATAGTTCTCAGTCAGGGAGTTTAAAAACACACGCTAATTCTTTTTTGTTATAATCATTACGATTAGTAGTGTTGCTGTTAATACAGTGGTGTAAATGTTGTTTGAATACCTAATGAAAATGAAGTTGAAATTCTCTCTCTCTCTTTCTTCTATTTTTCTTTCATCTGATTCATTCCACGATGGATTGTTTAATCCAACTATTGTGTGAAGAAGAAATGAATTAATCATTCTTCAAGTGAATTTAAATTTGTGGTTGTAGTAAGATGTGAAAAAGATTGTTTACAAATTACTTATGCATTTGATATTGTTGAAAATACAATTAAACCCACGAAAAAATGGCCGTTTGACAGTATTTCCTGCTGTGGTATCTTCATTCGGTTGGTTAGATGAATACAAACGATTGAGACGAAAAACAATGGGGTATTCACTTTGTTATTAATAATCTCTGATATATAATGTAACAGTAAATTGATTGGAAAGTGATAATAACTGTGATTGATTAAAGGATTGTTGCTGTAAAATATTGATCAGCCATTATAATATTTTGGGACCTGAAAATGTGTATTTCGATGACATATCATCAATAATTTGATCAGTTGAGATATCCAAGTAAATTTTTTCATGACTGATGTTTTTAGTGTGAAATCATTTCTTTATAATTTTAATTTACAGTATTCTTTTTAATATCTGAAATTTCATTTATTTAAAATGAGAACATTAATTGAATTTCAATATTTTTAGAAGTCGCTAAAAGCTGCTAGAATCAATTATTGATCTTGATATAAATTTTTAATAATCTATTTTTAAAATTTCTTTTAATGTTTTTTTTCTTCAAAATTTTGCAAATTAGTTCTGGCAATAGTTTTCATTTGCAATCGTGTTCTACATCAATCAAACTTATTATTGTGATTAAAGCTTAAAATTGTATTTTTAAACCAATAAAAAACCAAAATATTTATAAAATTACCAAAAATATTTTTAAAATTAAAAAGAAATATCAGAAGAAACTCAAAATATTTTTGTTGCCTGGTTATAATATTTTTTTAAATTCAATTATTCATTAGATTTTTTTAAATAACCAAGAATTGAAAGAAAAACAATAATATCGTCAATATCGCTGAAAAAATAAAGTTTTGAATTCTAAGATGTTATAAAGTATATTTTAAAGGATGAATTACCCCAAAATTACTAAGGAAAATTCATTCCATTTTGATTAATAAATTGGTTTGAATATTCAATTAACTTTTACACTTTGAAAAAATCGATGTTATGCTATTTTCTTGCCGAAAATAATAAGTTTGATGAGTTTGATTGAATACGGTCCATTTGTAGTGGAAGAAGATGGGAAACCCACGTATCAATAATGGTTTTTATTTGTATTACATTATTTGATTTGAATTTGCTGTTTGTTAAGATTGAATTTTAGTTTGAATATGAATGGGAAAAAAGGATGTCTGAAGTTGTGTTCCATCAATAAGAGGCTTTGTGAGAAAAAAAAACCCTCTTTGATAAGGCGGCTCATGTTATATGTTGATAGATGGCCTGAAAAATATTCATTAAACTTACAAAGCAAAAGGCATTTTCTTATTCTTTAAGACGTTTTGGAATTTAAAATTATTATTTATTTGAAAACATGTAGACTTGAAAAAAAAAACATATACACAAATCTCTTTCACATTTTGTCTTCATAACTTTTATAAATAAGGCCAGATTCTTTTTAATTATTTTCTTTTTAGTAAAATATGCATGTCCATATAATGGACTTTTTCTATTAATATTATTTTTTCACTGTATGAAATTACATTTGAATAGAAAAAAAGATGTCAAAAGTTAATGAAACTAGGACTTTAGATCAAAAGATTAACTTTAGATTAAAACTTTAGACTTTAGATTTACTTTAGACTTTAGATTAAAAAATATGCTATATGCATTAGTTTTTCTCCTATTTGCTTTGACCCATTTTTACAGCTAATTAGGGTCGCAGGCCCCACCATCAGTAAATCTCAAGGATTTGGTCTTTGGTGCTTTTAGAAATTGCTTAGTGAATTATGGAGTGCACCAGGTTAATTACCCTTATGGATTTGGGCTTTGTTAATATTAGAAATTGCTTAGTGAATTATGGAGTGCACCAGATTAATTATCCTTATGGATTAGGGCTTTGGTACTATTAGAAATTGCTTAGTGAATTATGAAATGCACCAGAATAATTATCCTTATGGATTAGGGCTTTGGTAATGTTAGAAATTGCTTAGCGAATTATGGAGTGCACCAGATTAATTATCCTTATGGATTGAAGCTTTGGTATTATTAGAAATTGCTTAGTGAATTATGGAGTGCATCAGATTAATTATCCTTAAGGATCAAAGCTTTGGTGCTATAGCAAAATCCATAGTGAATTATGGAGTGCACCAGATTACTTATCCTCATGGATTTGGGATTTGGTGCTATTAGAAATTCTTTAATGAATTATGGGGTGCACCAGACTAATTATCCATGTGGATTAGGGCTTTGGTACTATTAGAAATTGCTTGGTAAATTATGGAGTGCATCAGATTAATTATTTATGGATTAGAGCTTTGGTGCTATCGGAACTTCCATTGTGAATTATGGATTGAACCAGATTAATTATCCTTATGGATTTGGGATTGGGTACTATTAGAAATTGCTTAATGAATTATGGAGTGCACCAGATTAATTATCCTTATGGATTTGGGCTTTAGTACTATTAGAAATTGCTTAGCGAATTATGGAATGCGCCATATTAATTTCCTTATGGATTTGAGCTTTAGTACTATTAGAAATTGCTTAGTGAATTATGGAGTGCGCCATATTAAT
>JAOUZG010035770.1:2060803-2075562 GCA_026289955.1 Argiope argentata
ATTTGAGCTTTGGTACTATTAGAAATTGCTTAGTGAATTATGGAGTGAACCAGATTAATTATCCTTATGCATTTTCTTTGGTACTATTAGAAATTGCTTAGTGAATTATGGAGTGCACCATATTAATTATCCTCATGCATTAGGGCTTTGGTACTATTAGAAATTGCTTAGTGAATTATAGAGTGCACCAGATTAATTAAAATTACAAAAGAAATATTGCTATTCCATAAGATGGAAAAAAATAAGAGATGAGAGAAATGTATGTGTATGGGGGGGGGGTTACATACAGGTTGAATAGAGAGTGAAGGAGCACCTAGATCTACATTCGTTTACGTTGTCTTTAATATCGTATTGAGGTAGATTTGTTGGAGTAGCATTGTCAATATTTATATTGTGAGTTTCAACATGAGTTCTTTGTTTGGGAGGGGTTAGAGCTCTCATTAATTCACAATTTCTGGGGAACCATCTTAGCGATGCGATCATCCTTAGTATCTTATTTTCTAATGCAACTATTTTTTGTATGTTTTTGCCTTGGACGTCCAAACTGGACAGGCATAGTTCAATATGGATCTTAAATAAGTTAGAACTGCAGTCGAGATAAAAAAAGAAAATGACTTAAACAATTTTTTTAGTACTTTTCTAGTCTTTGTAATGTACAAGGCCATATGATCTGTTTGTCCCTACTGCCTCTTTATTTGCGATACGGAACTGATTCAAGAATATTGTACTCTGATGTGGATCTATTATGAGGGAAGAAGGCGGGGCAATTGAGACCGATTAATCCAATCGACTAAAGATATTCGAATTAGATACAATGTTACTTTGTTCTTTAACGTTCCTGAAGAAATACATTACTTAGTTTAAACGTGAAACCGTGCGCTCAAAATTCATTTCGAATACAAACAATTTACGAACAAAACTAACCCTGTCGCCAGTTAAACTACTTAAAGACAAAGTAAAAAATGAGAGCAAAGACTTCTCACAGTGCCTACAATCCTCTGAAATGGACAAAAAAAAACGAACCTCTTTTCTCATCAGAAGCCCGACTACACGCGTCCCCCGCGAAGCTTCCAGATCCCCTACCACGCCAGCTTGTCGTATTTCACTCAAGTCCCAGAAACTAACGACTGTCATAAAATAACGCATTTTCCACTAAAAACCGAAGAAAAAGAAGAAGCCCATTGCCCTCACGCCCCTCTGTACTATCAGAAACAACCAAAAAAAAAAGGAAGGAAGGAAGCCACCTTTTCTTATTTTTCTTCTCTTTTTCATTTTTCTTGTTCTTGGCAATGCCCTTCCTCGACTCTGTACCATTGACAGGTGTGCAGAATGTGCAAGCCCAACTAATGAACCTGATGCAAGTCTCCTATGGGGCTGTGGGCCTTTTAATTATTGCAGGTAGGTTTCAAACATGCGGGAGGTCACTTCTTAACAAGCTCTTGTGAAGAGAAGGATCACATGTGAGGTTGGGCCTTCTGTTTTGCTTGTTCCGTTCTGTCTATCCCCCCCTCTTTTGTCTTTTTTTTTCTTAGCCATGAGAGCGAAAATGTGTGAGTTACTTCGTTTTTTATGAGACTTAACGACATGCACGGAACGCAGGGGGGTGGAAAGAATTGGATTCCCCATTTTTTTCTTACTTTTTTTTTCTAAATTAGTGCTATTCTTCTGTGGCATTTTCACTTCTGTATCGAATCATTTATCACCAGTTTTCAGTTGTTGCTTTTTATCCTATTTTTATTTGTGTAAGTTCGAATGCTTATTTGAATTTTGGGTTATTATTAGTGTTTCAGATATTCGTCATTTTATATTTTTCTTATCATTTTTAATATAATTAATAATATTTCATACAAATGTATAGGAGATGATTATAAAATTTAAAAAATGTAACGAACAAACAAATTTTTTCATCTTTGTATTTAAAAAGTTAACGTTGTTGTTTCTTATAGCACTTTTTGAGAACATGCTCGCTAAGGTAGTCAGCGATTTAAGCCTAGTCAGCGTCTCTTGTTTTTGCAGTAGTGCCAACTAGCGTCAAGAGTGTGGCTTCTGCTACTCACTCATCACATTCGCTTGCACAACCTCTTTTTACAGAGGGGTACATTCAAACACTTTATCGATAGAATTGAGAAGAACAATCATGCCGGAACCGGAACTCAAACCCGGGAAGCCTAGATTACTCACTACCCCTATACCAGGACGCTGGCAAATGTTATTTATGACTTAATCAATCAATGATATATTATATGAATTATATGCATAACTAACTGATAAACGCGACTAACTACTCTTTCTTGCTTCTACTATTTTCCTACTCTTTCAGAGGCCGGTTCGTTGATTGAAACAACACAACGTATAATTTAATACGGCCTTTAAAGCCTCCATATAATTAGAACTATCTTATCTCTATCTCTATCTCTAACCTATCAAAGAAATTAACTACTGAGGCACAACTAGAATAGATACTTTGAATAACTTCTGATAAGATTTAAGGGCTTTTCGTACTGAAGCATAAAGTTGCCCACTATTTTGTATAACTTGTAACTACTGCTGTTATGGTAAAAACGATTCTTTTACTAATAACTACAATAATTTATTTTTTTAAATAACCTTTACTTGTGAGAGTGGTTTCTCCAAAACTTTCACACAGACTTTTTCATAAAGGTTTTATTTCACAGAACGTCTAGCATGGCATTGTCTTACACTAGTGACAACAAATTTTTTGGCGAGAATTCATCCTTTTTACTAAATTTTTTGTTTTTGGAATCCATCCTTGGCGAATTTTTGGCGATTAATTTTGGAAATCGAATTTTTTCAAATGGACTTCCACCAACACAAAAGAACAACCATGCCTAAACCGGGATGCCCAGATCTTGGGGAAGATGTGCTACCCCTATGCCCGGATACCAGCAAAATCTTAACATGCGTGGTACTTAAATCTTATTATTTTTTGTCCAACGACAGCCATCAAATGTTA
This sequence comes from Argiope argentata, assembly GCA_026289955.1. Taxonomy (NCBI): domain Eukaryota; kingdom Metazoa; phylum Arthropoda; class Arachnida; order Araneae; family Araneidae; genus Argiope; species Argiope argentata. The sequence goes on from JAOUZG010035770.1 coordinate 2,063,778, forward strand.
ATAAACCATCATACAAAATTCAAATTGCATTGTTGAACTTTTTTTTAGTGGCATTTAATAAAAGCTTGGAATTATTATTAGAAACTTTCTGTTAGAACATGACAAAATGTTATTAGAATAAAACATTTTAATGTTATTTGAATAAACATGGTAAAATGTTATTAGGAATTTTCTGGACATGGTCCACTATGTCATCTAAAAAAGAACATTTAGTCATTGCTAAGAATACATTAAAAAATCAAGAAATTGTCTTCGAAGAAAATGAATAATCGAACGATTTGACTATCACCAGATTGATAATAGTTATTGATAAACCCACGAAATTTAATGTTCACATCTGCCAAAACAATTATCTTCCAAAAATAGTTTTTTTCATTGTCTTAAAACTCAAAAAAAAAATTATTTCAATTATGGATGGTAGTTTGTCCTCGCTTCTTGTTCATAAATTATGCCTCCCGGGAAGGCATAAAATTGAAGTTTAAAATTACAAAAATTTCTCAGTTAAGATTTTGATGAATGTTTACGTTTTAGGACTTCCTGAGTTCGAAAAACAAATTTTTAGAAAATGTCCGTTTATGACAAAAATAACTCAAAACGCTTTGATCAAGATGGATGAAATTTGGTGTACGGTCTTTAAAATTTGTCGATTTCCCTCAAATTTTGTGAAAAAGGCGGACTTGCATTGCCATTTAATAATTTAATTAATAGACTTGCAATGCCATTTCCATATTGTGTAAAAATATTAATATTTGAACATATCAATCTAATACTATTAGGTGGATGCTTTCTTTTCATTAAATACTTAATTTGTTCTTATTTTTCCCTTCAAAAAATCCACTCAAGGTTGACAATCTTATAATTGAGGTTTAAATGCTTCAGGCATAGTGGTTGGATTTCACCACCCATTAGTATACACTAATAGATGGTGGATAGGCTCCTCCCATTGATGACGAGACACACTTCCTACGGGAAGGGTTGTACCGTAATCGGTGATGATCATTAGGATTCAACCCTAGTTTCTTCTAGTGTTGCTGTTGCGATGGCCCGATCATTTAGCTTTTTTTTTATATCCACATGCTTTCGTGGTGGGTCGGAGAGTCTGGTACGACTTCCCTTCAAAACAATTCATATAACTAGAGTCCGAAGGAGATTTTATTGTAATTACATTCATTATTTTATTTGTATATTTAAATTTTTATTTGAATCCATGAAGTTATTTGTTAAAGTTCAAAACAGTGCAATAGACGCCCCGATTTTTTACGTCCTGGACGTCATTAGTCGTTATTGAAATATAGATAGCTCCCAAGACGTGGTTTTATATTTTTGTCCCTTCACGATATTTCATTTCAAAAAATAATATAAATATATCAATGTTTTCACGCGATAGCGCTTGATAAAACTGCTTTTAAGGAAATCATTATCCTCTTGACCGCCGGTCACTGTTTCACTGCAACCGAACTATCTTAAAGCCAAAAGATCTTCAGAGTAAGTAAATATAATGATAAAGTAAGTAAATATTTCATGAGTAAGGAAATGTTCAAATACTGGGGATTAAAAGTTTTTGTTAATAACGGTATTTTTTATTTGAATATAATATCCCAGCTTCTTTTTTTCATTTCATCGCTTTCTGCTCAAGTTATAATTTAAGGAAATTCATATGATAATTTGTAATTTAAATAATTTATGAAATCTTTTAAAGTTATGCTATAATTAAATTCATGATATGACATACTTAAATCAATTCATGCTTTTGAAAAATTTTCACCATTATGGTATAAAATACTAACTTCAAATCCAATGAATTCCTATTTTCAAAAAAAAAAAAAGACAAGATGCATTTGCTTAATAGTTGGTTATCATCATCTATGTATACTAATTACATGCAACATTTCATTTTAAAATTTATTACTAAAGTTTCTCGAATTAAAGAAATCATATTCTATTCTGAAATATTTCCACATTAACTTAAAGGAATTTACGTATATGAATAAAAGCATTTTATGAAAATGAAGATTTTTCACTTCGAGCACGATATTAAAATGACTTTGATTAATAAAACTTTCATTTTCAACGCACAAGGAAAACATATAAAGACGAAGTATTGGAAATACTTGGTGCAGGAATATTTACCGACGCAAATATTCGAAAATTTTTAACCAGGTTCCTACATTTGAATGATTTATTTACAGCTCCCAGAAAATCCACACTGATTACCTTCTTTGAGGCCTGTTCAAGCTGCAGAGGAAACATATATATATTTTTAAAAAATCCTCACAGAAAATGCATTTTTAGCTAATAATAATAATAGCGACTCTCAATGGTGAAAATAGTCCTTTCAAACCACCAACTTTTAACGGTTTTCCGATTTCATTTTCCCTAATAACTCTCTTTCGCTTCCCGTGCTCAAACTTTCGCCCGTTCAAAAACCAAGCCAACAAGAAGGCTTTTGTGCAAATAGCACGTTAACTATCTATCACAGTGGGTTTAACTCCTGACGTAATGCTGCTGGTTCTTGTGTACACTGCTGACTGGAATACAGTTGATGACTATCATTCATAATTCATAACCAATTACGAAGGCCCTGTGTCATTAACTGTCGAGGTTGATACCAATCTCTCTTGGAGGAGGAGGAGGAGGACAGGGGGAGGGGTGGTGCCTGTCCCCTCCCCTCGTTAAAAGCTTCACCCAAAATCGCAGACCAATTATACAAACAACGTTTCCATCAATATGTGGTGGAACTTCTTCAAGCCTAAACACACAGAAGGATCCCTGGTTCATCCGCCGAGCATTAGCATGACAAAGAGCTCTACTCCTAAACCCATTGTGAGATCTAGAAGGCAGAAGTTTTTGTTATGATAATTTCTGGCAGTGTCGCCAGCGGTTTTCAGTATCTGTGACGATCTATCCACACAGATTCCTCGACTAAGATCAATGTTTGCTTTGGCGAAATACTTGTTACAGGCTCATTATTATGATCATCCAGGACGATGTCTGACTTTTGTGCGAACCGGGCTCTTCTGGAATTCGGAATATCCCTCGGGGATTCACTTTGTTTGGAGACTCAGTGGTTGGGATGCGTGGAATAGTTGTCGAATAAGCTCTCTGGGCAAACAACCCACACGCTTGTGTACTTGTCGAGCCCATCAGGTTGCGAACATGATCTTTTGAGAGCCATTAAGGCGTGAGGCTCGAGCTGCCGGTGACTGAACCGTTGCTTGATGAAAGTAAACCTCGCAAGTCGCTTCAAAGGATGCACGCGTCTATACATTTCGAACGAGAAGTAATAGTCTGTTTGAGGTTCTGCTGCCTTGATTCTCTCGAACGGGTCGTGATGAAATTTCGGGGGACGAATGCAAGAAGAGCGGTTTGGTTGGGGAACTTAAATTCGTAGTGCTTTGTCGAGTGAGATATATGAAATGAATTTGTACTATGGCACTTGTAATTTTGGTAAAGTATGAATCATGCTTCTCTGATTTGAACAGCTTTTGTAATGCTGATGCATTGATGGCATAAGTATGAATATAAATCAGGGATTAAATAATGATTGACTCACTGAAAATGCAACCATGTGCCCGAATCGTATTGTAATATTTAAAAAAAATTCAATACTGTATTTGAAATAAGCCATTATTTTAATAAATTATTTAAAATGTTGGCATATCTACCATAAGCAAGAGTTGAATTTATAAAATAAAGAGGAATGGAAATAATATGAGAAATATTTCTCAATTTCTTTTATCAAGACATAAAAAGGGACGAATTCAGTACTTTAATTAGAGTTGTTGAATTAAAATGATTTTGACCGACTTTTTAAGGATTTATGGGATTGAATCTTTATCAAAAATTATTATTTTAATAAATTATTTAAAATATTAGCACATCTTCCATAAACATTAGTTGAATTTATAAAATAAAGAGGAATTGAATTAATATGGGAGATTTTTCTATATTTCTTTTATCAAGACCAAAGAAAGGGGAAAGGATGAATTTAGTACTTTAATTAGAATTGTTGTATTAAAATGATTTTGCCTTACTTTTTAAAGATTTATGAGGAATCGTTGTCAAAAATTACTATTTTAATAAATTTTTTTAAAATATTGGCATATCTTCAATAAGCACGAGTTGAATTTATAAAATAAAGAGGAATTGAATTAATATAGGAAATCTTTCTCAATTTCTTTTATCAAGACAAAAAAAGGGATGGATGAATTTAGTACTTTAGTTAGAGTTGTTGTATTAAAATGATTTTGTCTTACTTTTTAAAGATTCATGAGGTTGAATCTTTTTCAAAAATTATTATTTTAATAAATTATTTAAAATAATGACATATTTTCTTTAAGAAAGAGTTAGGTTTCTTAAAGAAATAAAAACATTTAAATAATAAGGGAAATATTTATCAATTTCTTTTATCGAGATATAAAAAGGGACGAATTCAGTACTTTAATTAGAGTTGTTGAATTAAAATGATTTTGTCTTACTTTTAAATGATTAGGTATATTGCATCTTTGCCGAAAATAGAAGTCTGGTCTTCGACGATCCTATCAGGACCTTTTTCCACTTGCCCTTGCTTGACTATTGCCTCTCCCTCCCATATTATTTCTTGTATGGGTGCCTCTGTGAGGCGACTGTCGGATGAGAGCGAGAGTGTTTTTGACCTTTCGGTGTGACACGATCTTTTGGACTTGGTCTAGGGGCCTAGATCAAGGGGATCAGCAACAAGAACAGAACAACCTTTCCTGAACCGAGAATAGAACCCGGGACGCCTAGATCTTAGAGAAGACGCGCTACCTCTACGCCATGAATTAATTGCAAAAATAATTTAATATGAAATCGTATGAGTAGCGTTCTTGCCTTGAGGTAGCGCATATTCCTTGCTATCTGGATTTGAGTCCTGTACCGGGCATGTTTATTCTTTGCCAAAGTACATTAAATGAGAAAAATTTTCCAGCAGCTTTTTAAAGAAGATTCTTGTATTCGTGTGGAGTACTTCCATTATCCTGATACTGGATAACGGTTCGATTATAATTAACTATAATCAAACTATTATGGTGTATTTTAGAGGCCTGTGTAGCCGGAATTGGTATGCTCTACCAATATCTCCCCCAGAATGTTTACAACATCTCTACGAAGAATGGTACGATGTTATTCTAAACACTATTTGGCACCTATACGATTCAATGAGAGAAACCAAGGTACATTAAATGAGAGAGATTTTCCAGCACCTTATTAATAAAGATTCTTCTATTCGTGTGTGGTACTTTTATTATCTTGATAATGGATAACGATTCGATTATAAATAACTATAATCAAACCATTATGGAGTATTTTAGAGGCATGTGTAGCCGGAATTGGTATGCTCTACCAATATCTCCCCCAGAATGTTTACAACATCTCTACGAAGAATGGTATGATGTTATTCTAAACACTATTTGGCACCTATACGATTCAATGAGAGAAATCAAGGTACATTAAATGAGAAAGATTTTCCTTGTGAATGAAGATTCATGTATTTGTTTGTGTTACTTCAGTTATCTTCATAATGGATAACGGTTCGATTATAATTTATAATCGAACTATTATGGTGTATTTTAGAGGTCTGTGAAGGCGGAAGTGGTATCCTCTACTAATACCTCCCTCAGAATGTTTACAGTATTTCAACGAAGAATATCACGGTATTCTTCTAAGTACTATTTGGCATCTGTACGATTAAATTGGTGAAACTAAGATACATGTGAAAGTTTGTCCTGTGCCTTATTAATGAAGATTCTTGTATTCGTGTGTGGTACTTCCGTTATTTTTGTAATGGATAATGGTTCGATTATAATTAACTATGATCGAACCGTTAACTATAATTAAATCATTAGCGAGTATTTTAGAGGCCTTTGTAGCCGAAGTCGGTATCCTCTACCAATACCTCCCTCAGAATGTTTACAATATTACAACGAAGAATATCACGATATTCTTCTAAGTACTATTTGGCATCTGTACGATTAAATTGATGAAACCAAGATACATTAAATGAGAAAGATTGTCGTATGCCTTATGAATGAAAATTCTTGTATTCGTGTGTGATGCTTCTGTTATCTTGATAATGGTTCCATTATAATTTATAATCAAACTATTACGGTGTATTTTAGAGGTCTGTAAAGGCGAAATCTGTATCTTCTACCAATATCTCCCTCAGAATGTTTGCGATATTTCCACGAAGAATGGTACGGTATTCTTCTAAATACTATTCGGCATCTGTACGAATTCAATTGGTGAAGCTAAGGTACATTAAATGAGAAAGATTATCTGCATCTTATTAATGAAAATTCTTGTATTTGTGTGTGGTATTTCCATTATCTTGATAATGGATAATGGTTCGATTATAATTAATCGAACCATCATGGTGTATTTTAGAAGCTTATGTATCCGCAATAGGTATCCTCTACCAACATCTCCCTCATAATGTTTGAAATATCCCTACGAAGACTGTTACGATATTCTTCTAAATAATATTCGGCATCTGTACGATTAAATTGGTGAAGCCAAGGTACATTAAATGAGAAAGATTATCTGCATTTTATTAATGGAGATTCTTGTATTCGTATGTGGTATTTCCATTATCTTGATAATGGATAACTTTTCGATTATAATTTATAATCGAACCATTATGGTGTATTTTAGCAGCCTTTTTGGCCGGAATCGGTACCCTCTGTCAATATCTCTCTCAGAATGTTTACAATATTTCAACGAAGAATGGTACGATATTCTTCTAAATACTATTCGGCATCTGTACAATTAAATTTGTGAAGCCAAGGTACATTAAATGAGAAAGATTATCTGCATCTTATTAATGGAGATTCTTGTATTCGTATGTGGTCATTCCATTCTCTTGATAATGGATAACGGTTCGATTGTAATAAACCGAACCATTTTGGTGTATTTTAGAGGCCTATGTATCCTGAATAGGTATCCTCTACCAACATCTCCCTCATAATATTTGCAACATCCCTACGAAGAATGGTACGATATTCTTCTAAATGCTATTCGGCCTCTGTACGAGTAAATTGGTGAAGCCAAGGTACATTAAATGAGAAAGATTATCTGCATTTTATTAATGAAGATTCGTATTCGTGTGTGGTACTTCCATAATTTTGATAATGGATAACGTTTCGATTATAATTTATAATCGAACCATTATGGTGTATTTTAGCAGCCTTTTTGGCCGGAATCGGTATCCTCTACCAATATCTCCCTCGGAATGTTTACAATATCTCTACGAAAAATATTACGATATTCTTCTAAACACTATTCGGCATTTAACACTATTCTAAACACTATTCGTCACACACTGTACGATTAAATTGGTGAAACTAAGGTACATTAAATGAGAAAGATTATCTGCATCTTATTAATGAAGATTCTTGTATTCGTTTGTGGTGCCTCTATTCTCTTGATAATATTACTTTATCTTCTCTTCTTCTTAACTTCTTTTACTTAACTACTTTATCTTCTTATTAGTAGGCTACTGCTCCTGAATCTATTTTGAAACATGTGTAGCCACGTGAAAAAAATTTTCTGGTAAGATAAAACATTCTACTACAATATTTTCTGAAAAACAATTTTATTTTCAACTTTAATTACATCCTTTGTCATCATGCTATACCTATGATTAAAAAATGTGGACATTTTTTAAGTTTGAGATTTAATACTGTTATTCATAATAAAAGCTACATAGCTTTAAATTTAGCAGCAAATATAATGCACCGAGGTGATTCTTTTCCTTTTTTCGAAGATTCTTGCTTGGGGCATAAAAATTTAAGTGATATGAAAACACATCACTTTCTTTGAAGTGTGTAAACCCTAGAGGCATCTAAAAACACTTTTCAGAGAAAAAAAAAATTGAAACCTGAAAATTTTTCGGGCAAAAATTTTTCGCTTATTTTTTTTCAGCATGCTTTCGAAATAACTTCACACACACACACACACACACACACACACATTCTAAAAAAAATAAATAAATAAAATCCCAACGCCTTATCTTCTAAGAATTTGTTATAATTTAGAAATGAAATAATTCGCTTTTCTCATTATAAAAAGTTGATGAAAAAAATATTTTTTTCCGTCAACTTCTTTTGCTGCTTAGCTAAACAAACACGCCAAGAATTATTGTACTTGACATGGATGGCAATTATATACCAAAGCTAATTTTTCCGGAAATTACCGAACTGTGTAATACCCGTTACAACGTTTACCGTAGTAGATTTTTTTTCTGTGTTTTTACATACTCAGTTTAAAGAAACAAAAGCTGTTGAAAATGCTAATTTTCTCTTTGCCTTGTTTGTTTTTCATTTTGCCCTCTCAAGCGCATGTTAATATTACTGGAGGGAGCACTGAAGAAAAAAAATCGCCATTGTGCAGTTTTTTCCCCATACAGTGATAGTCACAGTGATGTTTCTCGAGAAAAAAAAATTAATTATGCATTTTTTTTACAGTCATATATTTTACATGACTTTAACACTAGAGCTGAGATTTAATGAACAAAATCTCATATTAGGAGCAATAAAATTTAAGATGTCACATTTCTTAATATTATTTTTTTTTTCAAAATATCATTTGTCTTTTCGTATACTTTCGGCTCTTTTTCCGAATAAAACTGTTCACGCATAAAATTAAAAATTCATTGGGTTGAATTTAAAAAAATAAACAATAAAATAAATTTAAAAAAAACTCGAAGAAAATTTCTTTTGACTTTGTATTTAATAAAAAGGTAAGGCGTGATTATAATATTTTTTATACCTTGTCATTATAGGACTGATCAACAAAAGCACCGTTTCAATTCTTTATTCATAATAAAAAAAAATATTTTTTTTAATAAAAACACATTGTACGTTACTATGCTTTAAAAAATACAAAGAGAAATGAATATCTTAAAGCCTTATTTGATTTAAGAAAACTATTTGATAACTTTTTCTGTCGATGTAATTATTTGAAATAATCTTTGTATGACTAAAAGGATTTTTGATAACATCTTTTACTTAATGTTATTTACACGCAACAGAAAAAAAAATTATTATAGTCTATTTATTGTGGGAAGAATATATGTGGTTTTTAACTAGATTTTGTCTATTTGAGGATGATTTTAAGGCAAAATTTCTATCGTAAGGCCCTTTCAAATGTAATTACTTTCGATAAAAGAATTTCACTGTGGCGCATCTCCTTTTTTACTTTCTTCTATACAAAGGGCAGAATAAATATTGTTATAGTAATAAAAAAATCGATATTTTAATGAATCGCTACATTTTTTATTTCTCGAACCCCCCCCCCCCCAAAAAAAAACACTTTTTTTTATATTTAAGTCAGTTTAGCTGTTTATCTATGAATATGATGATGTAAAAAGCGTCTACAGCTAGACGGAATTCTAGGATATAGAATTACAACCAATTAATAGATTTCTATCCCTTTTTGAGCCATATCCATTCACAAGCTATTCTTCCACGATAATGTAAAAAGTCTACAGCTAGATGGAATTATAGCATATAGAATTACTACCAATTAATATATCCTATCAGATTTTGAGCTATATCCGTTCACAAGCTATTCTTCTATAATGATGTAAAAACGTCTACAGCTTCTAGCTTATAGAATTAAAACCAATTAATAGATTTCTATCAAATTTTAAGCCATATCCATTCACAAGCCATTTTTCTATGATGATGTAAAAAGCGTCTATAGCTAGACGGAATTCTAGCATATAGAATTACAACCAATTAATAGATTTCTATCAAATTTTCAGACGTATCCATTCACAAGCTATCCTTCTGAGGATGTAAAAAACATCTACAGCTAGGCGAAATTCTAGCATATAGAATTACAATCAATTGATAGATTTCTATCAAATTTTGGCCCATATCCATTCACAAACTATTCTTCTATGATGATGTAAAAAACGTCTGCAGCTAGACGGAATTCTAGCATATAGAATTACAAACAATTAATAGATTTCTATCAAATTTTGAGCTATATCCATTCACAGGCTATTCTTCTATGATGATGTAAAAAACGTCTACAGCTAGACAGAATTTTAGCACATAGAATTACAACCAATCAATAGATTTCTATCAAAATTTTGAGCCACATCCATTCTCAAGCTAACTTTTATTTGATTCATCGAAATGAAAGGAAATCAATTATTACAAAACATAAGATTTATGTAAATAGCATCTAAAATAAAATTCATCAAACAGTTATGATTCTGTCGTTTTATACTTCCACATGAATATAAACTCAATAATTCGTAAACGCAGTGGCTTCAAAAGATGAAATTCGTTGCGTTGTATAGTAACTGAAACAATAGTTTTGTGTCAAATTTCGGCATGAATCGTCCTTCAAAAAGGTCAAAAAAAAAACATACTTCAGCAATGGATTAAATAAAAATGTTAAATTCTTGCCAAATTTTTGTATTCGTTAATTCGATGTAATAATTTTTTCGCATTACTCTATGTCTATTGTTTTATACATAGATAGAAGACCTATATTGGTGATTATGTGGGATAATTTCGGGAATAACCCATACTAGTTCTACTTAGTTTTTAAAAACATTTCAATGTAAAATTTGCAACTATATTTCACAGCTACTCAGGTTTGAAAATAGTTTGTATTTTATAAAATTAAAGGTATTTTTATTATCATTGTTTAAACAAATAATAAATACTTTATTATTTGTATAAACAATGACAGATGTTGTTATTAGTGGCACCATGGATAAGCTTCGCTGTGGCATCAGCGAGTTTTAGAAAGAGGCGTCCCTTATTTTAAAGTAACGCCAACTAGGGCCAAGAATACGGCTTGGCTACTCAATCATCGCAGTCGCTTGCACCCCCTTTTTTCAGGGGGGGCACATTCGCTCACCTTACAGATAGAACACAGAAGAACAACCATGCCCGAACCGGTACTCGAACCCAGGATGCCTAACTGTCTGGGAAGACGCCCTACCCCTACGTCAGGACCCCGGAACAATGATAGATTATGCGTGTAAATAAATAGATTAGGCGTTTACAAATAGTTTGATTCTGGAGCCAACCTTGATAAGGATATGCACCAATGTGTGAAATATGCTGGAGAGGGGAGTAACAATTAATTCGATCAAGGTGCCGAATACTCTGGAGCTAGCATTGATTGAACAGAATGGCATCCTTGAAAATATTTAAGAAGGTAGTTCCTTTCTCTGTCTTTGTGATTAGGACTAATGCAAATGTAATGTGAATTCTAGAAAGTATTTTAGATGGAGGTCCCTTTTTCAGTCTTTGTGATTAGGACCATTGCAAATCCCAGAAAATATTTAGGATAGAAGTTTCCTTTTTAGTATTTGTGATTAGGATTAATGCAAATGTAACTCGAATCACTGAAAATATTTAAGATGTCAGTCAATTTTTCAGTCTTTGTAATTAGGACTAATAAGAATCCAAGGAAATATTTAAGGAAGTAGTCCTTTTCTCTGTCTTTATGACTAGGACTAATGCAAATGCAATGTAAACCCCTAAAAATATTTAAGATGTGAGTCTCTTTTTCAGCCTTTGTGATAAGGACTAATGCAAATGCAAGAAAATATTTAAGATGGAAGTTCCCTTTTCAGTCTTTGTGATAAGGACTAATACAAATCCAAGAAAATATTTAAGATTGAAGTTCCCTTTTCAGTCTTTGTGATTAGGACTAATGCAAATATAATGTGAATTCTTGAAAATATTTAAGACGAGGTCCCTTTTTCAGTCTTTGTGATTAGGACCAATGCAAATCCCTG
>JAOUZG010035770.1:2150149-2168685 GCA_026289955.1 Argiope argentata
CATGACATAAAGAAAACTAATTATAAATTTCATTCAGATATCTTGATTATTTATTGAGATATGACGGTACTTATACAGTAAAATAAAATATGCATAACTTGCATGTCAATACTTTGCTAGAACTTAATTTATAATTAATGTAGAGAACAAAACAGAAATAATTGGTAACAGAAAAGTTTCAAAAAAGTAGATGAAGCAGATAAAAAAATAATAAATAAATAAAAATTTAAATTTTTATCTAATTTCATGCTTTTAACATAGTCAGATACCTTAATATTACAGCAGAAATCTAAATTATAAGGTTTTAACAAAAAAAAGATTTCTTTAATTTCAGTATACAATATAAAAGTATATTTGCAAGTATAACTTAAATACATTTATTACAGCTTTTGCTTTCTTATTTTAACCTCAAAATATATGCAAATTCTTTTAAAAATTCCAAAAAAATACAAAAATTACTTATCAAACAAATTCATATTTATAACTTTTACATGTATGAGTTTTCAAAAAAATTCAGCATTTCTTTATTTTCTTTAGATGACTTTAAAAATTTCTTCACTCAAAAATAGAAAAAAAAATTACTTAAATTATGGTTTTCGAATAAATTCTTTTGACACCAAGTTTAATTAATGATTATAAGAAAAAAATCCCGAAATTATTAAGAGTAAAAGAACTAAAAATTAGAGCAAATGTTTTCATTTTTATAAAGTTTATTTTATTTATATGGTTTAAATAGATTAGTTTTTCGAAAATTTGCCAGTTTAGTTGCATAAATTTTAGAATTCGGTTACTAATTTTTACTAACTAGAACCACTTCTTCATTAGTTGCAAAGAAATATCAAGATAACATCAATGAAATAAATCAACTGCAAAATTATAGCAGAAAATAGATTTTTTTTTTTCAAAAATAAAAAAAAAGCGAAACAACATTTGATTGTATTTTCATAACAAGACATCTGCGAATCTCAAAACATACGCTTCTATTAGTTTGCGTGAAAAGAACACATGAAAAGATTACCAAAAGAAGAAAAATTGGCACTGTATTTTTCTGTGTCACAAAGCGTAAACAATCAAAATTCATGTCATAACATTCTGTCACATCAAAAGCAACAAAGCCGCCCAATTTGGTCAACTAATAAATCATCTTCTTCTGAAAAAGTTAATATATTATTGTTCTTTCAAAACTTTAAAACTCATTTTTTATACCAGGAGAAAATTTTAATTCCACTTTTTGAATTTAATTTTTTATTCGGTACCATGAAAATTAGCATCTGGTTTTCAAAATTGTCTGCTGATTATATAAACTGATAATGCTCATATATTTTATGTGGTATATTTTATAAGCAGAATTTTAAAGTAATAATAATAAATGATATGCATATTTGATGTCTTTTTCAATGTATCATGTCAGAACATCATTTCTTGAACGGCCAAGCACCACGTGCTCGTGAAAGTTAAATTATATTTTTTATTCATTGTTATTGTTTCATTGAATGAATCGTTTTAGCATTGCAAACGATCCAAAAAAGCATTGTCTCGCATTTATTGTTCTAAAAAAATATCACATTTTCTATGTATTTCATTTCATATAATCGAGTGCTCAAAATGAGATGTTTCTAGTTTTTATTTGTGGTAATCTAACTTATTTTTTTTATCAAAGCTTTTGTAAATGTGTTGGCAGTGCATTATTAAAAGTTGATTTTTTAAGTTGCAGATAATAAAATTTTTATTTTTCGCCTACGTTTTTTTTTTTTTGTTGTTGTTGACGCCAAAAACCTTACCTCAAAAACAACATAACGTTCTGACAATAAAAATGATAGACATTAACTTTATAACTTTTAAGGAATTAGAAATGTTATATAGTAATAAATAGATAAATTGACTTTTTGTCAAGGATTTTATCTCATATTTAATATTATAATTTTTATAATTACTAAACTTACAGTTTTGATCAACCAAACTTTGTATTTTTCGGTTATCAGGTTCATTTTGTTTGCTTAAAAATACCCAAACAAATTATCTAAATTGCTGGGAGCTTTGATATTGTAAAGAACGTTGATTTCTTTGTATGAAAATTAAGAAATATTATTTAATTTTTATAGTTATATTTAAACTTTTAATTTAATTTCACATTAAATACAACTAAAACTAACTTTTAAGTTACTAGCGCAATTTCCGCTATATGTTTCAGTTGCCATATAATTGGGCATGATTACGATAATAATATGCTCATATAGAGTTGCCTTTTATACGATTTTAGTATGGGCCACAAATCCTTTTTCCAACTTCCAAAAAAATATTGATAACGAGGTTTTTATGCGAAGTCCTGGCATGGGGGGGACATCTTTCCATGATCGGGGAGTCCCGGTTCAGGCATGGTTCTTTTTTATCTGTTATTTTTGAATGTCCTCCCCCTCTGTAAAAAGGAGCTGTTCAGGTGAATGTGATGAGTGAGTAGCTATTCTGTATGCAATGCCTTTATGTAAAGTGTTGTCTACTTCTGTAAGCCCCGTATGATAATTAAAGGTGCACGAAGATTTCTAAACGTTCAATTAAAAATTGAAATTTTATCAGCTAATTATCGGTGTGATCAACTGTAGATTTTAAATTAATTTTTATTCTTTTAGATACTAAATAAACGATGAAAACGTACAGTAAAAGGTCATAATATCTACGCTCACAATTTTGAGCCATCCCCTTATTTCGGTATTCCTTTAAATCAAAGGAATATGTTTTTGGAACTATGCATTTCTATTTGATTGATGACCATAGTGTTAGAGCTAGGTGGAAAAAATTTAGTATTAGGTCTTAAAATCAAATGTAATCATTTCATTCAAATTTTCAACAAATTTCTTTAGAGGAAGTATTTCTGTCCAATTATCCGAATACAAATTAGCCAGATGCTCGTAAATCATAAAAAGACAGATTGACAAAATTTATTAAAAAATAATGACATCTAAAATGTAAATTCTTATTAAATTTGGAAATTAATTCGGCAAGGAGTTGATTGTTTGCCAATATAGGCTTCCGCGTGCATTTGACAGCTGTAACTTAAAAAACACAATTATTTAGATCAGGGGTTTTCAAACTTTTAGACATGCGATCCCCTTTTTAGACTAAGTATTTTGGCGAACCCCCAAAGTTTTAACTCTGTCTAAAGTTTAGACAGAGATTTTGAAAATTTTATAAGTACTCAAGAGTTCGTAGAGTATGTGTTCGTAGAGTATACGTTCTCAAGAGTAAATTTTTCTCAAGAGTATACGTTCTTAAGAGTAAATTTTATAAGTACTCAAGAGTTCGTAGAGTATGTGTTCGTAGAGTATACGTTCTCAAGAGTTTGTAGAGTATGTGTCAGGTATTCGCGACACATCCCTTGACACTTCATCTTTCTCCTTATTAGTATCATCTCATCTCGAAACTTTGATTGAACAGTTTACAGATTACATTCCAGTTAAGGATATGAGTGGGGTTGTGTGGATAGTCAATACGTTCAGTGAGCAAGCCGTAACAAAAGCTGAGCTAAGTGCCCTTCATCATGAAGAACTGATAGAGATTTCAAGTGATCAGTCAGCTAAAGTAACTTTTAATAAAGCTTATATCGACAAATTTTGATGTGAATTAAAAAGGAATACCCAGAACTGTCCCCAACAGCATTAAAAACTTTGATGATATTTTCTACATATTACAACTGTGAACAAGGATTCTCCATAATGATAAATTTAAAAACAAAATCAAGAAATTGTTTGACACTGGAAAAGGACATTGTTTCGTGTGTTACAAAGCTCATTTCAGACATTAAAAAATTGGTTCGGAACAAGCTCATGTACCCCATTAATTAATAGAACACAAAACCCAACTTTTATGTGTATTAAAAGCTTTATGTATACTCTTTTTTTAATGGAAACTACAGCAATAACTTAATTTTTTTAAACATTTCTTCCAAGTCTAGTCCTAGCTAAAGTCTAGTTGTAAGAAATTTTAATAAGTGAGTAAACATTCCTAAAAGGTAATAGCCATGTTTATATTAACCATCACCTAACTAAGAAGCATAAATTAAAACTTATCTCCCAAAATTGTTGTATGAGAAACTTTCTTTCAGAATATTTCCAACGAAATCTTAAAAAAAGAAAAAAGAAAAGAATGTCTACGATACAGGTGAACAACACTTTTAAAACATCCTCACCCATAGAGAAAAATGCGTTGAAGTAGAAAACAATAAATCACGAACTAAAAGTTATTTTTGTATAATAATTCTCGTAGACTCCATATTAAGATTCTCCATATTTTGTTTTTAAAAATTTTTTAAGCTTCCTTTAACCAAAAAGGAATTTACATTTTCTTGGAAATTTGATAACTAATTCTTTAGAGTTAGACAAACCTTATGCAATCCCATGAGTCATTGCGTCATTCATTCGCGCATCGTCGGCAAAAAAGAACTAACTATTTCTCATAGATAAGATTAGCGTCTGTTACATAATAACTATTTTGTGAATCCAGTGGAACGAATTTATATGATATTACGCGATAGAAAAACTTTAAGAATCCGTGAAATAATTTTGCAACTAGGAAGGCCGGCTGAGTCATTCCAGAGTTGGATTATATTAAAGTGATTTGATCCATGGATGATCCATGAAATAGTTGTATTTTTGTTTATAAAAAATGGAAATTTATTTCTAAAAAACTCTGTGCATAACTAAACATATTTCTGTATATATAAAAATATGACTCACACGAGAAAATATATATATATAAAAAAAAGGTTCTAACCTCCTGTCCGAAGAATAATTGTATGAAAATATTTTAGGCTCGACTCATCCATTTTTATTTTATTTTTCACATGAATTTATGAGATATTTTAAGACAGGAAACAATTTAAAAATTATCGAAATAATTTTATAACTATGAAGATTGATTAAGTCATTCTATGGTTGGATTACATAAAAAGGTTTTATTGGAATATTCGTAAAAAGGATGTAGTTTTTTAAATAAGAAATTAAATAATTTATTAAGAAATTTGTTAGAACTTCTTTTTTTAACTAAAAATATTTTAAAACATTTTTCATATAATTTAGAAAATACATAGGAGATTATAACCTCCTCTTCGAAACATAACAATATGAAAATAATTTAGGTTTGATTTTTCTATCTTTAGTTCAAATTTTAAATTTGCTCTTAGTTATATCTAGAATATACATACAAAAAATATATTTAATATAATCTCAATGTCCATCATTTTCAATGCTTTCATTAAAACTATGCTTGACACATCCATCTTTATTATATTTTTACACGAATTTATGTGGTATTTTATGACAGGAAACAATTTAAAATTTCGTGAAATAATTTTGCAACTACATAGGTTGGTTCATTTTATAGTTGGATTACATAAAAAGGTTTTATTGGAATATTCGTGAAAAAGATATAATTTTTTTTGATAAAGAAATAAAAATATTTATTAAGAAAATTGCTAAAATTTCTTTTTTTTAACTAAAAATATTTTAAAATATTTTTCACACTAGAAAAAAAATACATTAGATATTCGAACCTCGCGCCGGAATCATAACAATATGAAAATAATTTAGGCTTAGTTTGCCTATCTTTAGTTCAAATTTTAAAGTTTCTTTCAATTATATCGAGAATATACGTACAAAAAAGGAATGTAATATTATCCATCATTATCTATGCCTTCAATAAAACTATAAAAATTGAAATTATGCAAAATTCACATCAAAAATTTCTAGAGATTTATTAGAATATAGAAAAATATGAATAGAAATAAAATTAATATCACTGAAAAACTAATATTTATATTTTAATGTGGTATAAAAAGGATTTCAGTATAACAATATGCTTTGAAGCTATTCAGTAAAAACATTAAAATTTTGATTAATTTTTTATAAATGTCTAAGCAAAATTTTAAAAACTTCTTTTATTTCAAGTGGTTACTATTCAAAAAGAAACAATTTGCCAAATGTGTTGTTGCCTCCAAATTTGGTAACTGCATAACTTAACAACTTAACAAATGTCTCTGTTGAATTTAAATAATTAAATCGCACTGCATTAAAATAATTTCATCTTGATAGTTGATGCTTCAGAAAACATGAATTCAAATTAATCAAATTTTGATTAATTTTTTATAAATATCTAAGCAAAATTTTTGAAAACTTCTTTTATCTTAAGTGTTTACTATTCAAAAAGAAACAACTTGCCAAATTTGTTGTTGCCTTCAAATTTGGTAGCTGCGCAGCAACTTAAACGAATGCAACTATAAGTTACATTCAAATAATTAAGTTGCACTGCATTAAAATAATTTCATCTAGATAGTTGATGCTTCATAAAAACATGAATTCAAAGGAATCAAATTACCACAAATTAATAAATGTGTATGTCATGAAAAAAAAACAGAGAAAGTTCTACTACGGATTATCAAAAACACACTTTTGAATTCTTTGGTGTATGCGTTTGAATTACATCAGAATATCTCAAAACAGATTGTTTATCAAATTGAATTTAAAAAATTATTGCTAAATTTGAAGGTACAAATTGCATGGACATCGAATTGATATTCAAAATAAAGTATTTTAACACTTACAAAGGCTATTATTCTAAAAAAATTTGGAAGAAAATACCAAGTTATAAGAGTAAGTAAAAATTATGATTCTGCCTGTTTTTGTGCCCTATCAGGCGTTCTCTTTGAAGATCACTTCTTCATTTCTTTTATATGTACTGTCCTTTGATTGAATGTATTTTTTGGTGACATAGAGAACCCTCTCCCGAACATTTCTAATTATATTTTTCAACTGTATTAATTACCTGAGCGAAGAAAAGGATTCAATGTACTCTCCAAAGTTTTAATGAAGAAGTCTAAAATTCGAATGATGATTTGTTCACATTTGATAATTCCAATTCTATAATAAATAATAACAGTAATGTTTGCTCCACTTTATAGGTTAAAATGATAATTTAATCAATCAATATCATTTATTGATACGCTAAAATAAGCATTTTATACGTTAAAACAATAGTTTCCTATAATAAATCGTTGGTGAGACTCTTCATGACAAATTGAATATTTTTTCTATGCCAAATACAAAATTATTATATTGTTTTATTTTTATCCTTCAATGTAATTTTCATTGTTCTGTATAACAAGTTTCTGGCTATAAATAATAAGTAGAGTACCTGAATAAATAATTGATCTATTAATATTTCGGCTGGAGTGATTTATTGATTTAAGAACCTCGAATCAGTTCGTTAAATAATTAACGAAATGATTCGGTTTTCTCTGATTCAAAGCATTGTCAGATGGGCTAAAATATGGAAACTGAACATTTAAACTTCAGTGAACAAAATATTCTGTTGCACACTTGGTTGGAATTGTTTTAGAGACTCTCACATCTATCGATACTTTATCTAAAGTATGAGGCGAACTGATATTGATTCAAGCATTTTACTAACTCCACGATACTGAAAATAAACTATATAAACAAATATTTGTGTATATTGACTATACTGAAAGACAATAGTAATTGCAATCTAGCATCTAAGTTGTATCATATTTACATTGCTATAGCAATAGATTTTCTTAAATCTAAATATCAATCCGTCTAAGGTACCAGTTCAGCTGGTGCTGATTGATGTATTTCAAAAA
The DNA here is from genome assembly GCA_026289955.1 of Argiope argentata. Classification (NCBI taxonomy): domain Eukaryota; kingdom Metazoa; phylum Arthropoda; class Arachnida; order Araneae; family Araneidae; genus Argiope; species Argiope argentata. The sequence goes on from JAOUZG010035770.1 coordinate 2,157,801, forward strand.
CTCCACGTAACTGGACGCAAACTATACAGAAAGGTGATGACTATATTGGAGGACTATACAGATTATAAGCTGGTGTCGACATTTTACGGCTGGCTTTGTGGCACAGAGATAGCACGTCTGCCTCGTGTTCTGGTAGTCCCGGGTTCGAGTCCCGGTTCGGGGACGGTTGTTCTTCTGTGTGCTATATGTGAGATGTGTGACTGTGTCTCCGAGTAAAAAGGGGTTGTGTAAGCAAATATGATGCGTGAGTAGCTAATCCGTACTCTTGGCCCTAGTTGGCGCTACTTCAAAAACAAGAGACGCTCCTTTTGGCTTAAATCTGCTGCTGTATCATCTGGGGGCTTGTCCATGGCAAGCGCCATAAGTAACAACAACAACACATTTTATCAGATGTGTATGGGCCAGGAAAGCTTGGTTGGTAGGGCATTGGCTTCATATCCGTTGCGTTGCGAGTTGGAACTGGCAGCCGAAGACTCTCTTTGTGTGTAGTGGCTGGCGCATGTTAAATATGCTTTGGTCACAAAGTTCTCTAAGTAGGGAGTAATATCACTGGGGGGTACTGGGTCAGAGGAGATCGTTCTCTGTTCCAGATCTAAATTACGATCTGCGGATGAATGAATGAAATGCATAAAGTCCACCCCCTAAAATGGTTTTGTGACCTGTGTGAGCAAGAAGTCAGACTTCTGCCTTCGGGTGCTCAGGGCTCCACACCCTCAGAAGCGTTCCACCAGGGGGCATCTTATAATTGAGGATGAGATGCTTATACTATGGTGGTTGGATCTCGTCACCCCGGAGGGTACACTAATAGAGCGGGGGTTAGATTCCTACCATCGATGACGAGACGTACTTCTGAAATGGCATTCACAAGATCCATCGAATCTACAGACGATCCACACGTTCCCCCGTTTTACCCCTCTTGTGGTTTTTTGGGGTGCTTTGACGTCTGTGAACACGTCCAAAGTTTTTCCGCAAATTGTCAGTAAAGTGTCCAGGCATCAAAGTACCCCAAGAAACCGAAAGGGGTAAATCGGGGGTACGCGTAGCCCGTCTGAAAATCCACAGGTCGTAGGAACATGGCTTAAAGGGGGGGGGGGGTGAACCGGGGACGGTGATGACCATTAAGACTCAACCATAGTTTCATCAGCGTTGCTGATGCAGCGGTTCTGTCATTCAGTTTCATAGTTTAATCCGTGTGCCTTCGTGGCGGGTCTATGAGTCTAGATATGACATCCCTTAAGCCGCAGTTACACGACGCGTCGAACCTCCGACGAGTAACGCGTTCCCCCGTTTTACCCCTTTCTTGGGGTCCTTTGATGCCTGGACACTTTACCGACAATTTGCGGGAAAACTTCGGATTCGTCCACAGACGTCAAAGCACCCCGAGAAACCGCAAGAGGGGTAAAAAGGGGGAACGCGCGGTTCGTCTGAAGATTCGATGGATCTTGTGAATGCCGCTTCAGAAGCTACTACACCCCTTCTTCAGCAGTGAAGTGGAAAAGGACAACAATAACAGATGTATATTGTTGCCAGCCATATTAAAATCTTCTTTAAATAAATGCTTCTACTATGTAGTTGGATCTCGCCACTATGGAGGATGCATTAATAGGTGAGAGTTGAACTCATCCCATCGATGACGGGACGTACTTCTAAAGTGGCGTTCACACGACCCATCGAACCTGCGGACAATCCACACGTTCCACCGTTTAACCCCTTTTGCGGTTTCCTTGGGTGCTTTGAACTCCGTGGACGCATCCGAAGTTTTCCCAAAAATTGTCGGTGAAGAGTCTAGGCATCAAAGCACCCCAAGAAACCGCAAGATGGGTAAAACGGGGGTGTGCGTAGCCCGCCGGAGATTCGACGTGTCGTGTAACTGTGGCCTGAAGCGGCGTTCATACGACCCCTCGAATCTTCAGACGATACACACGTTCCCCCGTTTTACCCCTCTTGCGGTTTCTTGGGGTGCTTTGACGTCCGTTGACAAGTCCGAAGTTTTCCCTCAAATTGTCGGTATCAGAGGACCCCAAGCAACTGCAAGAGGGGTAAAACTGGGGTACGCATAGCCCGTTTGAAAATCCACAGGTCGTAGGAACGTGGCTTAAAGGGAAGGGTTGTACCTGGGGGTTGATGCCTATTAAGACTCAATCACAGTTTCATCAGCGTTGCTGATGCAGTCATTCAGTTTTATGGTATAAATCCGTGTGCATTCGTGGTGGGTCGATGAGTCTAGATATGACAACCCTCAGAAGCTACTACAACCCTCCTTCTGTAGTGAAGCGGAACAGAACAACAACAACAGATATATATTGTTGCCACTATTGAATTAAAAACTTTTGTAAATAAATGCAATTAAAATTACAACAGATTGAGTACGCGAGCACTTGAATGGTTTTATGTAATAAAGATCACTTTTCCTTGTTCGCAATGTTAACATTTTTCGGGAAAATGTCGAAAATCTTAACTGACAAAATCTTTTCCGTGTAGATCCAGTAACCTTTCAAAAAAAGACGCAGTGCGGCTGCTTTTTCCCTCTATCTTCACAATCCAGCGGCTTTGGTTTTTCTTTGTTTGGTTCTGTTTCGCTGGATGCTATGTCATCGCTTGTCACTCACAAGGTACTTAAAGAAATGTCAATCCCCCACGATGCTTCGCTTTCTTCTGCCAGTGGTATAAAACTGTTCGGGAAATCATTCAATTTTCTCACTCTTAAAAAGCTTCCACCTCGCTGTGAAATCCAATGTCTTTTGTGTGTTTACGATACTTGTCAGCCAATTCATCATTTCGAAATTAGGGACACGTAATCATCCTTTAAAAGAATGAAAAGAAAAAAAAACAGATCGTGTGCGATGTCAACCTGGGTGGTATTTTTTTTAATGTGATCTTGAACACGCAAAGTTAGAAGAAGAAAAAAAAAGTAATGTCAAACTATCCCGTTCTTCCATGCTTTTGTAATGTTAACTTCCTTTCGTGAGTTTTCTTCGAAAAAAGGCGTTTATTTTTTTTTTTCCATAAAAATGTTTCGTACACATAATGCACTTGAGAAATAAATTATCTTCAATTTAATTATGTTTTGATTCTTTTTATTTTCTGAGAATGCTTTATAAATATTTAGAAGGGTTGGGTTGGTACTTTCTTGGCCATTAAATGAAATTTAATACTCAGAAAATGGATTTTTTTGAAAACATAAAATGCCTATCAGTGAGTTTATTGATAATATAAGATTTTGCTTAACTTTATGCCGTGTTTACACTCTGCAAGCCACTGCGCATGCGTAGAAAGGCTGAAAAATGATATTCGGTTGATTCATGTATATGTAATTATTCAATTATCCACTTACTGTAATTATTAAAAATATTACTCAGTCAAGGAAAATCCATGTGATATTTCGTGCAGAAAATAAAAATTTTCTTTACGAAACCTATATATTATTATACTATTTAAAGCTTTAATTAAATTAAGACAACGACAAATTAGAATAGAGTTTCTTTATTATAAAATTTGTTTCATAATTGATTATTCATTTATTCAATGACTGTAATTATTAAAAATATTACTCAGTCTGGAAAAATCCATGTGATTTTTCGTGTAGAAAATAAAAAATTGCTTTACGAAAGGTATATATTATTATACTATTTAATTATAGCTTTTTATAGCTTTAGTTAAATTAAAACATCGACGAATCAATAAATTAGAATCGAATCTATTATAAAATTTATTTTATAATTAATTATTTATTTATTTACTTACTGTAATTATTAAAATTATTACTCAGTCTGGAAAATTCCATGTGATATTTCGTGTAGAAAATAAAAATTTTCTTTACGAAAGCTATATATTATCATACTATTTAATTATAGCTATTTACAGCTTTAATTAAATTAAGACATCGACAAATCTACAAATTAGAATAGAATTTCTTTATTATAAAATTTGTTTCATAATTAATTATTCATTTATTCAGTGACTGTAATTATTAAAATTATTAATTAGTCTGGGGAAATCCATGTGATATTTCGTGTAGAAAATAAAAAATTGCTTTACGAAAGATATATATTATTATACTATTTAATTACAGCTTTTTATAGCTTTAGTTAAATTAAGACATCGACAAATCGACAAATTAGAATGAAGTTTCTTTATTATAAAATTTATTTCATAACTAATTATTTATTTATTCACTTACAGTAGTTATTAAAAATATTACTCAGTCTGGGAAAATCCATGTGATATTTCGTGTAGAAAATAAAAATTATCAGCACAATCATTTGGCTATAAAGCAAAACCACGTTTCTGAAGATGATCTCATTTCAGATGCATTTATCGACAAATTAAAATGGAGTTTCTTTAAAGTACATACTCAGACACTATTAATTTCATGACAAAACAACTCACTATAAATAAGCGTACAAAAAAATTCCATGGTTTGCTTTGTACTGCAAAAGTAATATCCATTCAACTCAACCACACGACATCGCTGTTGTACTACAACGCATCCAAACAACGGCAATGTAATCACTTAATGACAATACATCGCTCGTCCATTAGCTCAAACATTTACAATTCCCAACAGATTAACCACGAATAATGATTAAAAAAAAACCCACACACAATCGGAGTCGGTGGTAAAAACTACAATTATTCCCGCTCTTTTGAAATGAACGATTAAGAATGGAACTCCAAGTCGGAAAAAGCTCAATATTTGTTGTCACATTCGCGAACACGCTCAAGCCAAACGATAAAAAAAGTTCAATAAAATGAAGTGAAGTTGGATAAGTAAATGGCGATCGTCGACGCGAAACATCATTTATAAAAGTCGCTTTATGCCATCTTTATATGAAAGGTATAATAGACACCAGTCTACTCATTATCTCTGCAATAGATTCCTCTTTAACTTTTCTACAGCAGATGTATGGATTAAGTACTATACTACAGCTTGCTGAATGGTCGTGGCGCGCTAATATCTCTCTATCACGAACTCTGTCACTATACTCGTGGTGAAATCAGAGAAACCTTTTTTTTTTACTGCTGTGTGTATATTTCTTTTTAATGGTGGATAAAAACCACAATTGGTGGGCCCAAACAAATGCAGGGGTTGGTGGAAACCCTCATAATTTTGTTACTGATGGTCTTTTAACGTAATGTTTTCCTATTTTCGTTCTTTTTAAAAGTATGTGTTTGATCTGGGAGGTGTTCGAAGATGTTACAGCCTGGTGCAGAAGCTATTCAAGTGGTTTGGTGATGAGGCATCGCGTTTTATGTGAAAGCAGTCGGGTTGGTTTTTGCTTTTTATTGAACCGTTTGTTGAGTCTTTAATTAGATTTAAATTGCTGGGGAGGCTTTGCATGAGAGGTTCAGTTTGTATGAAGGATTGTTAATTCACTTTTTGTTTGGGGTTTTGTGAAATTTGTGGAATCGATTGGCACAATTAAATTTTGACAAATCAGTTTGCTCTTTTTTTAAAGTTTCCTTTTATAAATAATATTGGTTTATATGATTTTTTTTAACGAAAGAAAATATTTTTAGTTGTAAATTTTAAAGACATATTTCACAGGAACACACTAGCATTTATTTCTTTATCAAAAAGCATTATAACCAAGAGATCCCAATAAAAATTTTGCTTTGTACATGTGTCCATCGTTAAAAATTTCCCCTAATGTTGGTATCTTATGGGACTTATAAAAGTGAAATGTTCTGGCATCTCCAACTGACTAAAGTTCAAAATGGAGGTATATGTTCCCCAAAGAATCTTCAGTCATATCTTCGAGATTGGACATCAATTACCAACAAATATTTAGGTCATTTGTTTTAAATTTGCTATGAAGGTTCTTATTAATATTATAATTATTTTTTAAATGCAATTTTATATGAGTGTATAAATTTAGAAAACTTTAAATGAGCTGGCGTCCTGGCATAGAGGTAGCGCGTCTTATCCATGATCTAAGCATCCCGGGTTCAAGTCCCAGTGTGGACCAAGTTTTTCTTATGTGTTCGATCTGTGAGATGTATGAATAGACCCCTCTCTAAAAAGGGGCTCTGACGCATGAAGTAATAAGTTGTACTTTTGGACCTAGTTGGAGCGACTGAAAAACAAGAGACAATCAATCGGTTAAAATCGCTGACGGCCCTCAGAACGCTTGTTCATGGTAAGTATCATTAGTAACAAAACAACTTTAAGAGAAAAAAATTTAACAAACTAAAAAAAAACGAACAAAGCATTCTTTTTTTTTTTTGGAACATTCAAATCTGACTCTTTGTTCGAACATTCTTTTGTTTAACGGTACATAAAATGTTATTTAAACAACTGGGAGCCAGCAAGTCAACGAAGGTGATTAGTATATAATAAAGATATGTATTCAAGTAAATTATAGTTAACTTTCATAAACTTTCTACAAACCTAGGAAGTGTCATATGATGATTTATATTTTTCCTTTCTATAAACTTTAATTGTTCCTGACTATGGCATATCCATAAAAAGTTGATCCAAGCCGTCCGAATTCAAATGGAAATACTGAATATTTACAAAGCTCCAATAGCTTTGGCGGGAATTATTGTTGTGTCCTAAAGGCTATCAGCCAATATATTACACTCCCTCTCGTAGGAAGCACGTCCTATTATCTATAAGGGGTAACTGACCTTACACCATTTCTGTACCCGCTAAACAAAATTCCTTAAACTTTTTGTCCATACATCTGAGGTGCCACCCCCCTCCCCAGAGGGATGCCAATAGTTTACCACTTATTCCAAATTAAGCAATATTAGTTTAATAAAGATTTGACTTCCTTAAAAGAATTTTAGTCCAAACGTCCAAACATCTGAGGTGTCACCCCCCTCCCCTGAGGGATGCCATATTTTACAACTTATTCCAAATCAAACAATATTAGTTTAATAAAAATTTGACTTCCTCAAATGAATTTTAGTAATCCCTTTTAAATGCAAAAATAAATTTACAATCTTTCCAACAAAACCCAGAACATCTTCTGAAGCCCACATAAAATCGATATTTTGTGCTAACTAGGGGGGGGAGGGCTGCGTTTTCATAATTCACTATGAAAGTGCTTCTAACCGAACGATGCCCCGGCAAATCGGCAGAAACTTTTCCCTTTCTTCCAACCATCCCTTCATTATTTGCTCCTTCATAATCCAACGGAGCTTTTAATATCGAACTTTTTTATTTCTTTTTCCCCACTTAAAAGTCCCTGGTGGGAGAAGTTATGATCGAAAATTGTGCTGCGTCGGTGCTGACTCAGTTCTCGTGGGTTCACTTAGAATCAGGGTACAAGTATCAAAGGATATGAAATGATATCCTTTTGTATTAAAAGAAATCGGAGGGGAAACGAAGTTGATGGGGTAAAAAGATTCAATTTTTTCCCCTCTTTTCCCTAGCTTTTTTAAGATTAGAACTTCGCGAAGAAGTTTGGTTTATGGTGGGCGAAGTTTGATTGGAAGTTGAGCTTTTGATGTGGGGTTACGATCTAAAGGAAAAAAGAAGGGGTTATAATTAGAGGGGTTAGAGATGAGATATTGGATAATACTGATGACGGTATGTAAGAGTAAAAATGAAATTAGAAATGCCTTTTGGATCATTAAAAATATCGATTGTAATAATAATTATGTTTGGAAATACTTAGAATTTTAATTTTGTTATTGGAATACAAATATACATCTTAAGATTCTAAAAAATATATTAATTGTAATGTTGCAATTGAAAGGGTAAAGTTATAAATATAAAATATGTCACATTTTTGCTATATAGCTAGCTTAATTAAATGCTTACTTAGGATAGTTTTTTTGGGTGAAAAGTATTGTAAATTGTATCTTAAGTTGTTAAAATTTCCAAATAATGTTGTACTAATAATAATTTTTATGCTAATGCGCTAATAATTTTTATTGCCCCTAAAAACCCACATTTCAATAATAAGTAATCAATTTTCACATATTTCAATGGTCAGTTCCTTTTTGTAGTTGTTTTAATTTAACGAACAAACTTAGCTATTATAAATGCAAAAATGATTCTTAAGCTTTCTTTTATGAATCGTGTATCATTTTCATTTATATTAAGGTAAGTTTATATTAGCTTTTGAATAATAATGATCATTTGCAGCTATTTTGTCTTCATTTTTAATTAAATTCTAAAAATTACTTTAAGTATATTATTATTATTATTATTAATAATAATAATAATAATAATAATAATTTTTTAATACCAATATTATTTTTTAATTAATTATTATTTAATAATAATTATTATCATTATTAATAATAATATTATTTTCAACACAAAATTATAAAATTTAACCTGCATGAGCCCGTTATTCTAGGAAGGAAAAACAGGAAAATTTCTATGTCATTGAATAAAACTGCGTAAGATTTCTAAAACAATACTAATTCAATGACTATTAAAGTTTAAATCTTAAAAATATTTTGATGAAGACGTATAAAATACCAGTTAAATAAAATATTTCTTTGCAAATTTTGCGGCAATTAATTTTGACGAATCAAGTAATTGTTAAAGGTGGCTAATTTTAAAAGTGGAGGAATACCAAATACACAGAAACTTGACCACTGGCCTAGCAATATTTAAAATAATTAATCCAATGATTGCTTATTTTCTGGTATCTATTTTTATTACATCAATATTTCTATTATTCTTATAGCCTTTACGTGCATTAAGGAAAAAAAATTGCAAGTAGATTAAAAACTAATTATAGCCAACAATTGAAACTTATTATTTTAGTGTATTTATTAGTTGACGCAATAAATGTAATAACTAAAAGATGTTTAAAACTGAGTCAATTAAAAAATAAAAACTTATCAAAAAATCCTTCTAATAGTTACAAACAAATTAAATTCAAAATAGAACATTTTGAAAACAATCTAAAATTTTAAGAAATTTAATTTCAAAATTACTGCTTTTATAACACAATAAGAAAACGTGCATTTAAAAAAAATCTAAATTGACAATTAATCACCAACTTTAAATAGTTTTAAATAAAAAGTTACAGAAATATATTCACTAATAGCTCTAATCTATTGCACTAAAGCAATTCTATTTTATTCATCAGATGATTTTCATCTTTTCGTTTCATAATAATTCAATCGAATAAATTTAATGGAATGTAAATTTATTTCCTCTAAAAACGGAATAAAGTGATGAAATTCTAAAAAAAAAATAACCATTAGCTGCAAATCCATTTGCTAAAATTTCAAAGGAGTTTTCGAAATCTGCTATTAAAAAACTGTCTTCGCCAATCTTTATTTTATACAGATGTATATCAATTACTTCCCATTTTTGCAAGCAAATAGAATGTTTTTATATTGTTGACAGGAAGATTTAAAGTATTTAAGTGAAAATCTACGCTTAAGATTTTAGAAATCGCGTTTTATTCAGTATTCCATTAGATTTTACTGAAACTCTTTTAAAGTTTTGTTTTATCTACTTTTCGTAGAAATACCTTAAAGTAAAACAAAACTAAAAAAATGTTTCACATTAGTTAATACACATTTTCTTCAAAATTCGATATTGGGGAAATAATTGAATGAAGTGCCCTGACTAAAGATATAGAAATTAATTTCTTTTTCATATTTGCTGTTACTGAAATTTCGTATAATGTGACCTTTTTTTTAACTTATGGAACTCTAATACTCTTAATTCTGAATTTGTCACGACATGTTATATTCGTGCGATTAGAATTACTTTAAAATGAAAAAAAAGAGTCCGCTTTTAAAACTAAGCATTGAATTGTTTCATTTTATATGCAAAGTATCTATTAGTGTCTATCTATTTTTTTCTTATCGAAATTTTGTGGGAAACAGGAAACAATGAACATATTTATTTTGTTTTATTTTGCTTATTGGATGTATTTAGAATTTCAATTAACTGATTCCACAATTGAAAGCATAATAATTTCCTTTCGTTTGAGAATATATGATATGTCGCTTTTCTACACTTTACAATGTTAGAACATGTTAGGAATAGTTGATTTAGGATGCCATATTTTGGCGTTATGGCATAAGGGTGTAATGATTTGATCCTTGTCGATCAAATAAACGGGTAGCGTTTAAACACAAATCTTTTATTTACAGCTTATATACAATAAAAGAACAACGGATTTAAGGATATTTAAAGTCTGGAAACAAAATGGAAAATAACAAATGCATAGCAAATTCGAAAGTAGTTCGAACGGAGTAGTTCATATACTAATTTCCTCTGCCTTATTTGAAGCGATTTTGAATTACCGTTTGCATAGACAGATAGACATAATTCCTTAATTGTGTCTTTCGAATACTTTAGAAAGTCTGAAATAAGGAGACGAATCAAGATTTCGCTTTTTTCGATTATTTTAATATTTGTTTACCATTTTTGGAAGTCTGGAAACAAAATGGAAAATAACAAATGTATAGCAAATTCGAAAGTAGCAGTTCATATACCAATTCCATCTGCCTTGCCTGAAGCGATTTTGAATTACCGTTTGCATAGACAGATAGACATATTTCCTTAAATGTGTTTTTCGAATAATTCTTTAGAAAGTTTGAAATAAGGAGAAGAATCAAGATTTCGCTTTTTTCGTTTATTATATTAGTTTCTCATTTTTGGAAGTCTGGAAACAAAATGTAAAATAACAAATCTATACTAAATTCGAAAGTAGTTCGAATGGAGTACTTCATATACTATCACTAGTTCATATACCAATTTCCTCTGCCTTACTTGAAGCGATTTTGAAATACCGTTTGCATAGACAGATAGACATAATTCCTTAAATGCGCTTTTCGAATACTTTAGAAAGTCGGAAATAAGGAGACGAATAAAGATTTCGCTTTTTTCGATTATTATAATATTTGTTTCCCATTTTTAAAGTCTGGAAACAAAATGGAAAATAACAAATGCATA
>JAOUZG010035770.1:2168695-2179533 GCA_026289955.1 Argiope argentata
CTAGTTCATATACCAATTTCCTCTGCCTTACTTGAAGCGATTTTGAATTACAGTTTGCATAGACAGATTGACATAATTCCTTAAATGTGTTTTTCGAATACTTCTTAAGTAAGTTTGAAATAAGGAGACGAATCAAGATTTCGTTGTTGTTTTTTTCGATTATTATAGTATTTGTTTACCATTTTTGGAAGTCTGGAAACAAAATGGAAAATCACAAATGCATAGCAAATTCGAAAGTAGTTCGAATCAAGTATCAGTTCCATTGCTACCTTGTTTTCCTTATTAGCAATAAAATATGTACGTTCACAACATCAGTAATGCATGTTGAAAGAACACTGAAAGGTTTGCACACGCTTTTTCACGTGCCTTCTGGCTCTGTATGTTCGATTTTTTTTCCTTTCGAAGCCTGCTTCGACCTTCAAAGGGCGCCGCGCTACCTTCGATTCCAGGGCCAGTTGCGGACAGTCTCGAAAACTGAGGTTTAGAAATTGCTCTGGGTGAAAAGTGATATGTCACAATTAAGTGATCAGCCTGCAATTAAGAGTTCTCAATTAGTGCCAAAAGTAAGCAATGCATTTGACGAACGCAAACCGGTCTAATCTGGCTCGACTATTATCAGGTTATTGTTGGTGAATATACTTAACTGATTGTTTAAGTTCAAGATGTCAATGCCGGTTGAGTTCTGCTCAGGGACAGCATATACAGACGATCGGTATCACTAAGAGAAAATACTCAATATTCATTTGAATATAGGTCATGTTCATGTTCAACATTTAAAAACAAACATTAAAATGCTTAGTTACTTTCTAGTATTAGATAGAAGTCTGCAAAGAAATTCAAATTCTAGATATAGATGACGCTTCTCAGAAGCTATAATAATACTGGTGTGAAGTGAGGTTTTGTCCCCGTGTCTTTTGTCCTATCAGACAAATTATTTGCATAATCAAATTTTATGCATTTCCAATACCTCTGCTTTTATGTTTCAATAAGTGTTTTTATAATCTATTCCAGTGGTCGACAAAGTGCGGTTCTTTGGCTCCCTTAATGCGACTCTAATTTCGCATTAATAAATATTTATTAAGTATGAAATTTAGTTTTATTCAGTGTACTATTTATTTAGTGTAATAAAAGTTTACTAAACTAGCAGATTTGGTTCCCAATTTATTTAAAACTGTTGTAATGTTCATATTTAGCTCTTTGGCTAATATGTTTGCCCACCACTGATCTATTCTATTGCTTTGACATTTTTTTGGCGACTTCCTGGCGCAAGTGATCTCCGTGATCTGGATGTCCTGGATTCGAGTCCCGGTTGAGGCATGGTTACTTTTCATCTATTCTATAAGTGACATGTGTAAATGCCCCCTTGTAAAAAGGGGTTGTGCAAGCGAATGTGATTTTGAGTAGCTAATACATACTCATGGCCCTAGTTGGCGCAACTTAAAACAAGACACGCAGCCAAGACTTAAAAGCCATGACAAGCGCCATAAGAAACAATAACAGCGGCATTTTCTTGGCGTAATACAGCCAAATATAGCTCATACGCCAATAAATCGCACAAACCAACCAACCTATCAGCTTGCATACGAACCTAACTTAAAAACGCACTAAGTTGTATAGATGAATTTACAATTTTAGTTTTAACATCAAATTTGTATATCATTATCAAAATTGAAATAATTGTGAATGAAATTTGAAGTAATTTCATTCTCAGGAAGTCTGTCTGTCTGTGTGACTGCAAGTAAATACTATAAAACGCAAAACGTTAGATAAACAAAATAAAGCATCTAGTTTCAGCATTTAAAATTTAACACATTCGATCCCAAGCCTAAATTGCATGAGGTGATTCCCATTTCCATTTCTGTTTTGAGTGTTATATTGTATATAAACTTTATACTTTCAAAATGAATACACATATTTTGTCATAAATAATCATTTACATGTATAAAAATCAAACACGAGTATACTCGTGGTTGGCAATGGGAATAACCTCATACAATTTAGGCTTGGCAGCGAATGGGTTAAATAAAGTAGAAATTTTGTAAAAACAATTTATTTGTAGCTTTTTTTCAAGTTTTTACACTTGTATATTTATGTTTGTGGCCATAAAAAGTTTGCAAGTTTGGCAAGTTGTACGATATAATATATTAAAAGTATTACGAGTATATTCGGGGTTGGCAGCGAATAGGTTAAACTCTAGCAAATATTGAGGCAAATCTATCGAAGACTGGTTGATTTGGTCTTTCGCACACATACAAACCCAAGAACACGGAAACGCAATAATTTTGATTGATAAAACTTTGTGGGTCACTGCATCACTCAAATTTTCAAATCAATAATCACACTTTAGTGAGAATTGATCGAAAATTATTAGCTAAAAACCAACTTTGCTTTTTGTTATGCTAGGAAACCACTAAAACTCATACGCAAGACTCTGAAAATAAGTTTAGCTGTTAGGGGCATCCCCAAATTTGTTCGAAATATGCAGAAGAGGGGGTGAGAAAAAAGAAATAGCTCGTTATTGGATAGTAGGCGAAAAAGCTCCTGGAGAATAACTGAATTGGTTTGAGATTAACTATTTTTGAAGTACAATATTGAAAAATAATAAATATCCTACAATATTTCAATAACAATTAGCAGCATTAAGTTTAATTTGGTAATTAACAAACTATTTATATATCATTTTTTTAGGAAATCCACTATACACATTTAAGTTGAGATTACAAATACCAGTGTAGATTTTTTAAAAAAAATGGTTGCAATAACGTAACGGCGGTGTAAGTTATGAAATGGAATTCATGATGCTTTTATAACTCTTATTAAAGCTAAATTTGAAGTAGTAAAAATATATAATAATGTCCTTGGTTTTCTTTGTAGATAATAAGCCACTGATTTTGGATAGGGGCGAAAATTTTCGTATTTGCCTTGTGTACCAATTATACTTGCTATTCTAATAATGGTGAATATGAGTGACAATAACTTTTATTGAGCATAACCGAAGCCAGACCAAATTCATCATTTCTGCTGCAAAATAACGGCATTGAAAATCAATAATTCTTGAAAAAATATAAAATATAATAGCGATCATGAAGCTTTAAAGAGAACACTGTGGAATTGAAATATGAATATAAATTAAAATTCCAAAACTGAATAAGAATTCAAACGATTTCAAATTTGACGTCAGCAAAAAAATGAACGCATGAAGTTTGGATTATTTTTATTTTAATTTATGTTGATTATAACTATTTTAACCGGACTTCGTCATATCGAACTATTATTTGATGGGTAAGGATAGAAAAGGAAGCCTGTTTTATTTTAAATATTTTAAAATAATCAAATATCTATAAAATTGTGCAATTTTTTTGCATTGATTTGTTTTCATAAAAATGAATTTGTCCATTATTTTTAAATTAAAAAAAGTGCTTAAAGCGAAATTCTAATTAGACTCTGCTAATGAAGTCTTAATTAAGGTTTTTTGGGATGTTTGCTAATTTATCAGTGTTAATTTCTTAATTAACTTCGAATAAATTAATACAACCTTCATTAACAAAAATCCTATTGAGAAGGGCTATATTAATCATAATTTCACATGTTATTTTGGAAATAAAAATAAATATTCATATTTCTCATTAGAAACTTTATGCTCATTACATTTATGTTCAATACTATCAGCGCGACGAATGTTATCTAAATTTAATTTATTTTGATCCGTGAGTAAGCTACAGCAACGCTTTCTTTGAAATTTTTAATTTGTCCTTCAGAACTCAAAAATATTTGTTATGAAATGATTCTATTAAAGAAACTTTGTACTTTATTAGAAAAAAGGCCGCAGTTGATATCAGTCGTTTTTGAAGTTTTGTTGCATATTAATGAAGAGTAATGGAAATAAGAAGTACTAGCTCCAATCACTAAAATGATAGAAATAAATCTTTTTCGTTTGCTATTATAAGGATTTGAATCCTTTAATTCGCATGATGATTTATTCAAAAAAAAAACCTTGATAACTATGCTGTTGTTGTTTCTTATGGCACATACCATGGACCAGCTCGCTGAGGTAGTCAGTGATTTGAGACTTAAATAAGCGTCTCTTGTTTTTATAGTAGCGCCAACTAGAGCCAAGAATACGATTTTTGCTAATCACTCATCACATTCGCTGGCACAGCTCCTTTTAACAGGAGGGGCATTCACACACCTTACAGATAGAACACAGAAGAACAATTATGATTGAGCCGGGACTCTACCTCTATGCCAGGACCCCTATGACAATTGATAAGTATTGGTTTTGTATACGAAGTAAAGAGGAAGCATTATAATCTTAAAAGAGAGAAAAAAAGATTAAAATGAAATCTGCCATGCATATTTCAATGCATCATGTCAGAACATCATTTCTTGAATGGCAAAGCACCACGTGCTCGTGCAAGCTAAATTATAGTTTTATTCATTTTGATTGTTTCATCGAATGAGTCACTTTAGCATTGCAAACGATCCAAAAAAAAAACTTTGTCTCGCATTGATTATTAAAAAAATATCACGTTTCCTATTTATTTCATTTCGTATAATCACGTGCTCAAAATGACATTTTTCTACGTTTTATTTGCTGTAGTCACTAACTTTTTTTAAACCAGAAATTTTGTAAATGGGATGTCATCACGTTATTAAAAGCTGATTTTTTGTGATGCTCGTGCAAATAATAAAATTTTTATTTTTCTCTTACGGATTTTTGTTGACGTCAGAAAACCTCATTCCTAAAACAACAGCATGTTCTGACATGATAAAAAAATAGAATTCAAGACTGGCGAATATCCTCGCTTCATACCTCTCTGAAACCTCAAATCACATTTTTTAGCTCTATTTTTCTATGTTAAACTGTTAATTCTTAAGTGTTTTGAGCAAAATGAATGAAATTTGGCATCTGAATACACGATGGTATTGTAGATTTCTGAACAAATATCGTGGTAATACCATCAAATATCAGATAATGAATCTAAATCCATACTGAAGAAATGTGTCTATATATCTGTTCGATGGCAATAAATCCGATAATTTCAAAAATGAAACAGCTAAATAGATAATAATTTATTGTTGTTGTTGTAATTTGCAAGTTCACTGATAATTATCTGTCAAGAATTTAAGCAGAGTGAGCGTCTCCTGTTTTTTCTATAGCGCCAACTAGGACCAAGCGTACGACTCAGCTACTTCATGCGACACGTTCGCTAGCACAACCTCTTTTTACGGGGGGGGCGCATTCTCGTACCTTACAAATAGAACACAGAAGAACCACCATACCTGGACTGGAACTCAAACCGGAAACAATGGGAAAACATGACTTTATTGCATTGATGGGTTACTGTTGTGAGTTATGACTATTAACAGCATTCAATATGCTGGCTTCCTAGCTTAGGGATTGCACGTTTTCCACTTGATCCGAGTGCGTGGATTCGAGTCCCGGTTTGGGCATGGTCAGGGTCTGACTTAGCCGAACTGGGATCCCCCCTGTTTATTATTATTATTATTATTATTATTATTATTATTATTATTATTTTGCCTTTAAAAAGCAATGCCAAACAAAGTGCATTAAAGAAGAAAACGTAAAATAAACCTTCTATTAGATTTGGGGACCCCTCTGATGTGGGACAATTGCCCCTTATTCACCGGCCTTAGTCAAGCTCTGAGCATGGTTGTTCTTTTGTGTTCGATCTGTGAGATGTGTGAATATGCCCCCCTGTTAAAAGGGGTTGTACAAGCTAATGTGATGGAAGAAGTAACTAAGCCGTACTCTTGGCCCTAGTTGGCATTACTGAAAAAACAAGAAACTCTCACTCGCCTTAAATCATTGATAGATCTGTCTGTGATTTAAGCCGTCATAAGTAACATAACAACATTCACTATAAGAGCTTTCATCAATTGCTGAAATACATAATATATATGTATTTTGGTAATCGATGAAATGCCTCTTGTTTTATGAGGAAGAAATTGAAAAATCAGATATTTTAAGTGAGTTTACTGTTCCAGTTTCATTTAAACAAATTTTAAACTGTTTTTTTTAAATATAAGCACTTTATGATTTGCTGTATTCTTTAATACAGCTTTGTAAAAACCAACTGAATTCCTAGCATAGCCAAACGCACACAAAAAGTATATATTTCGGATCCTAATTTTTATTTCAAGGGTACCTCAAAGTTAAATTACCAGCTCTTATTTCTTTATTAAACGTAATAAAATGAAAGAGGAATAGAGAACCACACCACAGGTGTTATGACTCGTAACTCTGCTTTCGTGTTCATATCCCTTTATATTGAACAACACTGGACAGAGTATATCTGATGAGCGTATTTACAGATGGTGATAAAACCGATGAGCATAATTACAGTTGGAGTATGCTTAATTGATCAAATGATCCGTACATCAGAGTTTAAATAGCGTAACGTATCAAAATCTTACTTAAAGCAATGCACCATATTCTATTCTAATCAATTATTGGTTGCCAGATTCCAAGATGCAAAAGAAACAGGAAATACAAAACTTATTAGGAGTGGCAACAACAGGAATCACCAATTTCCACAACGACACAGAATTGCATAGTTGGCGTCTTCTGCAGCCAAGCATCATCCTCACGGAAGCTAAAGCGTGACCTCCCCATCCCCAATAGCCAGTAACAGGTGACCTCCCCTTTGATACTTCTTCCTCCCTCTTTATTTGACTTCTACCCTCGCCCGAAAGTCCCCGTCGAGAAATAAATAGCACTTTTGTCAGCCGATACGAGGTTCGCTCCTGAAAGAGAAGGCAAAAAAAGTGCGCGTCCAATAGAGGATCCGTGACGTTCTTTGTGCCAAGTGGGGAACTTTTGCGAAATTTCTCACACCTGGGCTTGTGGCTGCTTGTTTGTTTTTATACTTTTTATCCTCCCCTGACCCCCTTGCTTTGGGAGGGGTGGTTTCGCGGGTATTATACGAGACAAATTGTTGTGACAGTTCACCACGTGGGGTCGTAGTTATGCCAAAAGTACAATGGAAAGTAGTTTTTTTTGTCAGCGTTTTCGGAAGGGGGGGGGGGGATTCTGACTTCAAAAAAAAAAGCGTATTATAGGGGATACATAAGATGATTCTGAATTGAGAACAAGCATTAAAGAATTAAATGCCGGGGAAATGTTCATGGGATTTTCCTAAAGTATGGACCGCTGTCTGAATCTTGATGGATTTGGTATTGCTCATAATATAATGTAAATATCGACTGAGAAATGTGTGATACAAAAGCGCTGACCTGTTTGAATTATTGTATTTGATAACTTAGTCAGTATTCTTTTGAGAAAAATACCTTATTCTATATCAAATGATTATACTGTTCGTCTTGTCTTGTCCATAGTGATGTCTGGTTTCACACCAAGGTTTTATAAAGCTTCGTTATTCACAAATTTATGAAACGGAGTAGCTTATTACCGGAAACTAACATCAAGCATAATTATATTTTATATCAAGTTCCGAGTAAATTCTAAATACTTATCTGATAAAAATGGGATACACACACACACACGTTGCTATCCATTTGTGTAATTCTTTAATTCTAAGGTTCACAATTTTCTTGATGGTAAATGACGTAATCACAATGACCAAGCAGTAAATTCTGGGCTTTAAATTACCTTTGATAGTAGATTTAACCAATGATAAGAAATACATGGGAGCATCGTGATTAAATATTATATCGAAAATATACCTTTCTGTCTAGGTATATAATAGAAAATTGGGGAAGAGGATTTATCCACCAACCATGCAAAATTATGTAGCTAAATATATCTCTCATGCTTTAAAATACGATATAAAAACAGATAAACAAAACCATGGACAATAATTTTTGAGGCAAGGATATAACACCACCAAATCAAATCAAGCTGGCCTCTGAATGTATTTGTAATAACAGTTATAGCCTAATATAAAGGGAAGGTATACCAAATGTAACCTATGGAGTTGCCGTGGGCGTCGTTTTATAAGCATTTGTATTTGCTAGGTGAAAGGCTCCTTGGATTGAAGAGTGCTTTCTTGCTTGACTAAGCATGGTAAGGAGACACCATGATCCTACTTCATGTACAAGCAGTTTTTCAATAAGGAGTAGTTCAACATTTTAGGCCATGATCTGATTTATTATTGCTTTTCTGTTGTTCATTTTATATATTTTTGGATACACTAATGTCCTCTTTAATACAGCAGTATTCCAAAAAAAATCTTGCGTAGTTGGTGATAGATTATAGATTTCTGGTAAAGGTCATCTTGATTTTTTTCGTTTAGTTTCGCAGAAAATTTCCTACATTTATTTTACAAAAATTCTACTTTTTTGTTATTAATCACTTCTGTTTCAAATTAATGAGTATAGAAAAATACTGGATTTTATCATTTCAAGATTTTTTTTTTTTCAAATTACCACATCCCGCCTTCCAATTAATGAGCTTTCTTTCGAAAATGGCTGATAATTAAACAAATCATTCGTTGTATTTTAATTTATTCATTAAAACATAGCGTATTTTCAGTTGTCTTTACCCAATATACATTTTAGAACTGAATGTTTTAATTTTCTTGAATGTTGAAAAACAACTGTTAGATAATTTTTTACATGGTAATTAATGTTTAATGACATTCTTACATGCCTTGATTCGAAAATTACTCAAACATCTCTTCAACAAATTTTCAGAACAAGAACGAACAGAAGAAGGACGTAGTTCTACAATAATCCAGACTGAACAACTCGGCAGTTAATGTGCAAAGCTTTTAATACGAATAAATGGTAGACTTGTGTATACCGGAACTGGGGATCCCGAAATGAATTAGAGAGAGACACGATTTCATACGCGGAGAAATCAAGAACTTATGCTTTTCGATTCTCACTGAAAACAATAAAGAAGGCATTTGTGCTAAGTAATAAAAATGAAAAATAAATAAACAGAAATTAAAATCTTCATTCGGAATAAACACTCAAATATACTGGCATCCTGGCATTGGGGCAGCACTTCTTACCCGTGATCTGGGCGTACCGGGTTGGAGTCCCGGTTCGGGCATGGTTGTTCTGTATTCTATCTGTAAGGTCTGAGAATGTGCCCCCTTTTCAATAGGGGCTGTGCAAGCGAATGGGATGAGTGAGTAGAAAAGTCGTACTCTTGGCACCAGTTGATGCTACTAGAAGACAAGTGTTGTTGTTACTTATGGCACTTGCTCATGGACAAGCCCCCCACTGATACAGCAGCAGTTTTAAGCCGAAAGGAGCGTCTCTTGTTTTTGAAGTAGCGCCAACTAGGGTCAAGAGTACGACTTAACTACACACTCACCACATTTACTTGCCCTGCCCCTTTTTTATAGGGGGTCACACCTCTCACAGATAACACACAAAAGAACAGCAATGCCCAAACCGAGACTCGAACCCAGGACTCTCAGAACACGGGGAAGACGCGCTACCTCTGTGCCAGAAAGCCGGTAGAAGGCAAGCGTTGCTGATGAAGTTTAAATCGCTGATTACCTCAGAGAGTTTGTCCTTGGCAAATGCCATAAGAAATAACAACGCTTAAATATCAAAGAGATGTAAAGTTTAGCACTAGGTACCAAATAACATCTACATTTACAAAACAATGATAATAATAAGAGGAAAGAAGTGAAAAAATCACAGCTTGCTCTGTGTGTATATACCCTCAATATGTGATTACAGGAAGGGAATGGGCGACATATCAATTTCATTAATTTTCAGTTTCAAAGCCAAATTTGACAAAGAGGAGATAAAGACATTGATTTTTTCTAATGTATTAATTCATTTATTACGTCACGGCCCGATGTCATATAAAACTTGATGGTTTTCAATTGAGAATTGTGCTCTTAAAACTGTATATAATTAACCAACAAATCCTTCCTTCCAAATATTGCATAATAAATCATTCAGAAAAAACTTATTAGAATAAAGAAATTAAGCGTTAATTTTCCATTCCTTCCAAATCAAGCCAAGCCGCAGCCAAACACAAGAACCTATTTTACTTATTGCCTTTTGCGGAACTCCCCATTACCGGAGCTTGGCAACGCCACCAAAACCGTTTAAGCCATCAAACATTGCCTCTGAGTGGTTGGCGAGGAAACTTGGCGAGTTTTATTGCCCCCCCCCCAATGCATTTGACATATGCACGTTTTATTCATACCTATAGATGTTCACGGTCTTATCAATGGGACAATCTGCGACGAAGTGGTCGAAAAGTGTGCGAAGGTGGTGCAAGAGGAAAGTTCAGCTTTTTATTTTATTGATTTTGGAGGGGTCGAGTAGTCATGGTGACTTTGGTCTTGTATTTAGCTTGAGGTGGTTGCCATGGCAACGGAAACGACAGGTGAGGGACTCGCTGTTTCATTTTCAGTATTCTTGGCCCTTATAATTACTCTATTCCAAACCACAGATAAGGAATGCGAACATTCATGCATCAACACAATGTCTTCGAATGTAACCAGGCTATTAATCTTCATCTCGCTCTCAGAAAAAAGTAGATCTTAATCTTCTAATGCAATTCCAAGAAGCAAATAATTTAATGCGGGGAGTTTGGACATTAGTTTGCATGGCCGGCAATAAAATGAACAGAATTTGAAACAAATAAGTTCAAAAAAAGGAAGTAAGAAGTAAAAATCATTCATTAAATTCATATGATTTATTATTTTTTCAAATCATCAAGGTTTCGGGACCCAAAGGACTTGCCATTATAAATCTTTTAAATGCATAATTACTCTACCGGCATTAGAAACAAATTTGAAAAAAAAAATTGTAAATTTAATTTTTAGTCAAAATTGCTTGTGTGTGTGTGTGTGTGTGTGTGTGTGTGTGTGTGTGTGTGT
>JAOUZG010035770.1:2204824-2219274 GCA_026289955.1 Argiope argentata
CGTCCTGACATAGAGGTAGCACATCTTCCTCGTGATCTGGACGCCCCAGTTTGGGCATGGTTGTTTATCTGTGTTCTATCTGTAAGGTGTATGAAAATGTCTCCTTTAAAAAGGCCTGAGCAAATGAGCGTGAGGAGTGAGTAGTAGACGGCGTACTCTTGACCCAAGCTGGCGCTACTACAAAACAAGAGACGCTGATTAGGCTTAAATCGCTGACTACTTCAGTGAGCTTGTCCATGGCAAGTGTCATAATAAACAACAACAAAAGTATATAGTTGTGGATAAATTATAAGTATGGTAGAAAATTATTAAATTTTTATTAATCTAACTTTTAATGAATTCTTTAGAATATATGATTGCATAAAAAAAATGCATTTCATATTTTTTCGACCAACTGTTATTATAAATAATAAAGGAAGCACCTGAGGATAAAGGGCCATTTTGATTATTTCATATAATACAGGGTGTCCAAAAAGTTCCCGTACTGCAAATTAAAAAAATCATTTTCCATGATTTTTTTTTTCAAACATATTAAATTTTGTCATAAAAGTAATGAAACCATGGACATGCTTAAAGCTTTTTTCAGTGATCGACTTATCTCAAAAAATCTTTGGCCACCTCGATCCCCTGATCTGACCATCCCGGACTTTTTTCTGTGGGGATATTTAAAGGACAAAGTTTATGAAGGTGATCCTCAAACAATAGATGATTTGAAAATCGCAATTACCCAAAAGATACAAGAAATCACTCCTAGCATGTTAAAACGCGTTTCGAAAAACATGCGCAAACGAGTTCAGCTTTGTCTCCAAGAAAGGGGTGGGCATTTTGAACATTTATTATAAATATAAGTTCAGTATTTTTTTTTCTTAGTTATGTTAAAAGTGCTTTTTATCATAATTCTTTTTAAACCTATTGTTTTTGTAAAATAAATTCACAAATCATCAGTACGGGAACTTTTTGGGCACCCTGTATATCAATTCTGTTTATTTTACAATTCAAGAATAACAATCGATTAACGAATAGTTGTCTAAACTTCCTATCAGGTATAACAGGATGTATTATTTGTTCCATCAAATCCATTAAATACCATCAAATTGGTACTAGAAATTAGATTTCATTGTTTTCAAGCCCAAAATGTTTTCATATTTATGCATCTCTATAGAAATGAGCACTAATCTTAAACAAAAATAATTTTTTCTGATATTCGGATAAAATCAGTTTTTAAATATTACTCATTCATTTCAGAATACTATTCTGATATGATAAAAGGAGGTTGAATAAATGCAGAATTACAGAAATTACAGAATCAGTAAAAATTAAATGCAGCGACGAATTACTTAAAAGCATGCTATAGACTTTATTAATTTTTTTCCAGAATGTATTTAGATCAACAATGAAAGAAACAATTTCTAAACTTTTTTATTCATCAATTCAGAATAAAATTTGTGTCTTAACTTTGTAAAAAAGGAATGCGGGAATTTGTTAAGCATGGTGAGAATTATTACAAATTTAAATATTCATATGCGAATTTTTCTTTAACTTGAGGAATACAATTATTTATATCTGAGATGACACAAAAAATCCTATGATATAATTTATTTTTTATAGGTTATTTCCACAATAAATTTTATTTATTGCTTTATATTTACATCTAAAGATAAAAAAATAAGTAGGTGATTTTAATACAAAACTGATATCTAAATGATATGTTATATCTAAATATTAAAGCTATGAGCCTTAATAAATTTCTACATATTCCTAAAAAGTTATTTTAAGACTTTCTTCGAAGCTTTAAAATATAAGAAAAGAGAGGATTTTCAATTAAAAAAATGTTATAAAATGTAAAAATTAAATCGGAGTTTCTTTGGATGATGCAAAACGCTTTTAGACGGTTTAGAAACGCTTTAAAAAGCAACTGAAAAATTACCAAGAACCCAATGACATGTCCATTTTTAAAAATCCATGAATCTTTTGACTCATTTTCTTCTCTAAGTCTAAAAAGATGTGTAAATGTGAAATATTTTACTACCGGTTCTAATTTCACAAAAAAGCACGGAATATTAAACCAATTGTTAAAAAGTTTCATTTCATCAAATATACACTTTTTCTTCGTATTCCAAGCCTTTTTAGATCTTTTCGGATTTCAAATTTACCTAACTTATCTAACAAAGAGTAGCCATGCAATTTGTCCGCTTTCAAAATTTTATGAATCTTTATATATGTTTAAAAGTCGGATCTTTATATATTAACTGTTCTAATTTCCCAAAAACGCATGGAATGTTTGAACCAGTTGTTAAAAAATTTCCTTTAATCAAATTCACACTTTTTCTTCGTATTCCAAGCCTTTTAGATCTTTTCGAATTTCAAATTTAGCCAGCTGACAAACAAAGAGTAGCTATGAAATCGGTCCGCTTTCAACATTTTATGAATCTTTTGATCCATTTTCTTCTCCAAGTATGAAAATATCGATATATGTCGAATCTTTTACTACTAACTGTTCTAATTTTACAAAAAAGGCATGGAATGATTTAACGAGTCGTGAAAAGATTTCCTTTAATCTAATCCGCACTGTTGCTTCGTATTCCAAGCCTTTAAGATATTTTCGAATAATAAATTTAACCAACTGAGAAGCAAAGAATAACCATACAATTGGTCTACTTTCAAAATTTTATGAATCTTTGATTCATTCTCTTCTCCAAGTACGAAAAGATGGGTAAATGTCGAATCTTTTACTATTAACTGTTCTATTTTCACAAAAACGCATGGAATGTTTAAACCAGTTGTTAAAAAATTTCCTTTAATCTAATCCACACTGTTGCTTCGCATTCCAAGCCTTTTAGATCTTTTCGAATTTCAAATTTAACTAACTGACCAACAAAGAGTAGCTATGAAATCAGCCCGCTTTCAAAATTTTATGAATATTTTGGTTCATTTTCTTCTCTAAGTATGAAAAGATGGGTAAAAGTCGGATCTTTATATATTAACTGTTCTAATTTCCCAAAAACGCATGGAATGTTTGAACCAGTCGTTAAAAAATTTCCTTTAATCAAATTCACACTTTTTTTATCGTATTCCGAGCCTTTTAGATCTTTTCGAATTTCAAATTTGCCAACTGTCAAACAAAGAGTAACCATGCAGTTGGTCTGCTTTCCAAAATTTTAGGAATCTTTAGATTCATTTTCTTCTCTCAGTGAGAAATGATTGACAAATGTTGTGATTAATCAATGTACTTTCATAAAAATGCGTGGAAGGATTTAAGAAAATTTAAAATATTCGCAATTAAATTAGTCCCCATTTTTTTCATGTATTCTAAATCTTCCAAGTCTCAGCGAACTCCAAATTTAACTAACTAACCTTATATGGGAACCTTATGTGTGAAATAGTAACGTTATATGTGAAAAAGATAAAATCTAAAACAGTCTGATATCGAGAAAGCTCATACAATTTTTTAACAGCATTGCAATCTAATATCGAAGGGCTTCTCTGCCCGAACGAAATCCGCAAACCTTTTCGGTCTCTTCGAACCCCAAATTGGCCTAAAACCACCTGAAGCCAGGCTACCGACAATGAGTTCCCGCTCTGCCCACATTCAGCGATACATGAGCCTTTTGATTTATTCTCTCCCGCGAGCCGGAAAAGAAGAGAAAACGAGGCGGCCTTTACTCGTCCTGACACACGAAAATAAAAATGAATGAAGCAAAATATAATTTAAAAGGCTCTTCTAAGTATCTTCGAGCGAATAATAAGAAAAATAATAATAAGTAAATAAGTAAGTAAGGTAGAGAGAGACGCGAGAAATCATGAGAGGTGCCTAGCATAGGTAGGAAGCGGGCGAGGATGTTGCCGAGGGCGAAAAGCAATCCTGCACGCGTCTCACCAGAAACCTGCTCCCTTGTGGTGCCCGGGGGCCCAGTTCTCTTCGTCGTGCGGTCGGGGTCATTCGCGATCGGCCCCCTTTTGCGTTCCTCTTCCTTGCTCGAGACATTTTATTATGCATTTTGTTGTACTTTTTTTTTCCTGTCAATTTTCTTTTATTTTTACCATGCGGCGTCTACGTAGAAATATTATTAGAAGCAGAAGCAGGAAGACGATGTGTCTGATGCCCGGCCCGTGTTCTTCCTATTGGGCCCTGGGGAGAGTTCTGAGAAACCTGGACTGGAACTGTCTCTCAGAGACTTATAGTAAAGAACAATTCGAACGAGATCTACCAAGTCAGATGTATGATATAGAAATATACCAATATTAACACTTCTGGGAAAGATCATGCGCATCTAAAGACGTTTATTAAATTAGAACAAAATTTAATTTTAAGCACTATTAAGAGATATTAAGTGCAGTAATCTGGAAAAAAATTGTATTTGAGCTTTGTGAAACTGAAATATATGTGTATTCTAATGATTATTTCAGTTCTTATATTTCCAACATAGTAAATAGTTACACATAAATATTGTTACCCTATCTCTCATTTTGTAAATATCGTCCTTTTTTTATGATGGTACTTTTTCGTTTGAAGGCGCCAATGCAAAATCGCCAAACAATGGACAATTTCGCCAAATCTCTTACAATGATTTTAAAACGAAAAATCACCAAATTGTGTACAATTCCGTCAAATTATTATTAAATGCAGTAATCTGAAAAAAAAAATTGTATTTGATCTCTGGGAAACTGAGATATTTGTATATTCCACTGACTATTTCAGTTCTTATATTTCCAACATGAATCCTCTTTTAACACAGAAAGTCTGTGTCTGGAAAATTAGAAATAAATTGATATGCGATGATTCAGCAAATAGTTGCATATAAATATTTTTACCCTATCTCTCATTTTGTAAATATCGTCCTTTATTTTATGATGGTACTTTTCTGTTAGAAGGCACCAATGCAAAATTGCCAAACAATGCAGAATTCCACCAAATCTCTTACAGTGATTTTAAATTGGAAAATCCCCAAATTATGTAGAATTCCACCAAATTTCTTATTATTAAGTTCAGTAATCTGAATTTTTTTTTTAACTTAAGCTCTAGGAAACTGAGATATGTGTGTATTCCAATGATTATTTCAGTTCTTATATTTCCAACATGAATCATCCTTTGACACAAAAAATCTGTGTCTGGAAAATTAGAAATAAATTGCTGTACGATGATTTAGTACATAGTTACGTGTAAATATTTCTCATTTAGTAAAAATCGTCCTTTATTTTATGATGGCACTTTTCCGTTAGAAGATGTCAACGCAAAATCGCCAAACGATGCAGAATTCCGCCAAATCTCTTACAGTGATTTTAAAACGAAAATCCACAAATTATGTAGAATTCCGCCAAATTTCTTATTATTAAGTGCAGTAATCTATAAAAAATTGTATTTGAGTTCTGGAAAAGTGAGATATATGTGTATTCCAATGATTATTTCAGTTCTTATATTTCCAACATAAATCATCCATTGACACAGAAAGTCTGTACTGGAAAGTTAGAAATAAATTGCTATGCGAGGATTTAGTAAATAGTTATAAATATTGTTACCCTATCTTTTATTTTGTAAATATCTTCCTTTATTTTATGATGGTACTTTTCCGTTAGAAGGCGCCAACGCAAATCGCCAAACAATGAAGGATTCCACCAAATCTCTTACAGTGATTTTAAAACGAAAAATCGCCAAATTATGTAGAATTCTGCCAAATTTCTTTAGTGATTTTAAAACGAAAAATCACCGAATAATATAGAATTCCGCCAAATTTCTTTAGTTATTTTTAACTGACGCTTGGCTAACGGAAAAGTACCTTTATGGCATCCAAAAAAAATTTAGATGCTATTATAAGTACTAAAGTTTCCCATCATTAATTCCCTTAATGAAATCTCTGTGTTTATCAAATCTAACACTCGAATAAATAAAAATAGTTTTTTTACTGCGAAATTTTTTTGATAAAAGCCTGCATCAAGTCAATTTCTTGATGGATAGTTTGTAACGATATTAATTTAAATTACAAATTTACTAATTTGAAGTTTAAAATTGTAGTTTTCAGTAATTAATATGCAAAAAACCACTAATTTGTATTATTACTAAAAGTATAAAAATATAAAATACAAAATACTATCAGTATGAGAAAAACTATTTCATAAATTTGAAAACGTTAAAATATAATTAAAATATATTTAATGGATACCAAGTAAAAATAACCAAAATTAAGAAAAAAAATCAAATCAAATTCATTCTATTGTATTTCGATTAATATTTAGCTGTTAAATTATTCAAACAGTTAATTAATTTCATTTTTCTTTGTACAATCCTTTTGAATAGTTTTCTTATAACAATGTATTGCTTTTTGGTTAAAAAATCGGGGAAATTATTCCTCCTAATTCTTTCAGAATCATTCTTGCGATTCAAATATTCTGTTCATAATCTCTATGTTCAGATGTTTGTTTTTTAAACTTCTTTGCTGAATTATAATTTAAATTACAACAAAGAAAATGTTGTTTTTCTAATTTGAATCTAACGTGCAATTAGTTATACATACAATACATTTACTGAAGTGTCACACGTCTCATTAATTATTTTAAATGTTACATTAACAAAGAACTCAAAATTTTCACCTGCCAAACTGTTAAACAAAGCAGGTGAAAATTTTGTTCTTGTGTTGGTGTTGAAAAAAAGTATCTGTTATTCTAATCTATAAAAATAAACATATAAAAAAACGTTTTTTGACATTTTATGTATATTTAGAGGGGTTTTTTTTTCAATATTTATTCTAATTTAAACATCAAATTAAAGTTCGAATTCTGTGAAATAATTATAGTTGTATGTATGCAAAAAAACAAACATGGTAAATATAAGAACAATTCATAAAAGAGTTTGTTACTTTAAAATGAATTATCTCAACAAACAAATTAATTTCATTGCAATCATACAAAAAAATGCGATTCCAAAAAATATATTTTTTATTAAAAAAAAGCCTCATAATAAAATGCTTTGTTTTTAAATGTCAAAAAATAGTTCAAAATTTGAAATATTTCGTATTCAGGTATTAAAAATCTTAAGAATATATTTTAGAAATATTTGTCAAAGAAGAAATAAATAAATTTGAACACACTTTCCTTAAATAAACAAAAAAAAGGAAGGGAAGAACATAGAGAAATAATAATTATTATTATCAAGTGAAAAAAATGTATATTAAGAAATTAAGTTCTTCAAAAAAATTAAATTTTTGCTTTGCACTTTAAAATATGTCTGATTTTAAAACCTTCAGCTAACAATCAATAAAATCATCATTATTGTATTTCTTTGATTTTTTTTAAAAAGTCGCTGCAAACCCAACCCAACAAACATGTCTTCTGAAGTCAAAACATTCTTTTTTCAATTTCCTTTGTTTCTGTTAAATGATTATGACTTTATCTCGTCCATTTAATCGTGCGAAGTAGCTTAAAAAGTTGTAAGAAAGAAACAGCTTGAGCTTCAATGAAAGTTAACAAAAAGAAGAAAAAAAAATGAATGTCAAATTAACCTAAAAATGCCATCCACAAGAAACCAGAAATAAGAAAATAAACGGTTTCTACTGTTTAGAATAAAAGAACGCCTTCCTTATTAAGATTATCAGACGATATTAAGAGAAATTCGATAAAAATCTAAAAGAAAGAAGAATGGATTTCATGAAACGAGCATCACTTAGGCCTCTTTTTCAGACTTTTATATTTGATTCATATCAGCTACAAAACAGGAATAATAGAATCTTTTTTCCCCCGTGTGCACATATAATTTTATAAAGAAAACTGATTTATATTTGCTACTTTTTTATTTTTTTCCATTGAAAAATGATTCGTTTTTTTTTTCTCGATGAACTTAATTTCATTTTCTTTATTACATTGTTAGATTAGGTAGCAATTAAGTATTGATTGATTGTATCTTATTGAGCGAGTAAAATGCAGACGATTTCTGCATTTAACTGTATAAAAAATATTGTACAAAATTGGATGGTAGAAAACATTTTAATTTGCCAATATATCTAATGATCTTGTAAAATGCAGACGATTTCTGCATTTAACTGTATAAAAAATACTGTACAAAATTGGATGGTAGAAAACTTTTTATTTTGCCAATATATCTAATGATCTTGTAAAATGCAGACGATTTCTGCATTTAACTGTATAAAAAATACTGTACAAAATTGGATGGTAGAAAACATTTTAATTTGCCAATATATCTAATGATCTTGTAAAATGCAGACGATTTTTGCATTTAACTGTATAAAAAATATTGTACAAAATTGGATGGTAGAAAACATTTTATTTTGGTATCTTTATTCCATTTATGTAAAGGAAAAATTTTCCGAAAAAAAATATGGAAAATTTTAAGTTAAATCCTATAAAACTATCTATATAGAAAACTTTTTTTTGGATTGAATTCTTTAAAAAAATATCTTAAGTGTAAGAATTTGTTAATCTGAGACCTACGTAATTAAAAATCCTTTGATAGATTCAGCGCACATTTTTCGTTAGTATTTAGAAGGATTAAATGGATTATTAAAACTATTTTTTCTCCTTTACGGAGGAAAAAGAAAATTTTTAATTCTTTTCCAGTATAACTTTTGAACAGACCAGGACACAAAAATTATTTGTACACCGTTCTAAAATTCTAAACATTTGTTTCATAGGAATTTAATTTCATTACCATACAATTTTTATCTGATTTTCAGTAATTTTTAACATTGCTTTTTTATTATTTCTAGTTTTGATGTATGCGTGCGACTTCAAGTGTAGTATTTGTAAATATATGTTATAGTTTCTCTTATGTAAATATGGCGCAAATTGGCACAGGGTAAGTAACAGGCATTCAATGAAAATTTATAAAGCACAATTTCTCTTAGGAAGTTATGTTGTTGTTTTTTTTAGTTTGCGCTAAATTAAAACAAATATTTCATTCTAAGGAAGGAAAATCTTATTGAAAGAAAAAAAAAACTTTTCCTATTATTGATTTTTTTCTCTTTATATTACTGAAAAACTTTGTTATAAAATGAAAGATATTTATGTATATTTACGGAAAAGATTCTGCTGTTTTTCTTTCAAGCTATCATAGGCTGATATTGATTTTAGTTTACTTTTAAAATATCTATGGAGAGAAAAAAATATACAAAACAATATCCTTAATGCAAATATAATATATATTTTATTTGAGATAGAGCTTTTAATACAAAGCTATATCTTTATTAAATTAATAGTTTTTGAAATTTTGAAATAGTATGTTTTAATGAAATAAATTTTTGAGGGAAAAGGGTTGATTTATTTACAAAATTTCATTAAGGAATTTTACAATGAACATGTTTTATTTCTTATGCCGTATATACAACCTTAAGGTTCTAGAAATAATTTGGTATTTAAAAACTGACAATTGTGTATATTTTTTTTAAATTTCTTCTGTTAATTCGGATTATTATATGTTTAAAATTGCCTTTAATAGCAACTTCAAGAAAGAAAAACTTAACTGCACATATTTTAACACAGATAAAAAAATATTGTACAAAATTGGATAGTAGAAAACATTTTAATTTGCGAATATATCTAATAATATTGTAAAATGCAGACGATTTCTGCATTTAACTGTATAAAAAAATATTGTACAAAATTGGATGGTAGAAAACATTTTAATTTTCCAATATATCTAATGATCTTGTAAAATGCAGACGATTTCTGAAAATTCATGCTATTCTGTATTCTAAACTTTACTTTCATTCTTCTCTAATTTTATAAAATAAAACAATATTTATTTCAATTGTTTACATTTCATTTCCTTTTTTTTAAAAAAAGAGCAAACTTTTCAATATCCTTCATTAGAACCAATTTAAATACCAACGATAAAATAAAACGGTCATCAAACTCCACAGAACAACTCATCTCCACTCAAATGATTCTTCTAAGTATCCAAAAGAAACACACATCTGATGCAAAACCATCGCAGTTATTAGAATAAATCATCGCCTATTATGTCTCGAATTACCAAGATTCGAATCTTCCTGTTTGGCGCGAATTATCCAGCAATCTATCAAAAAGGAACACTCTAGTTTAAATAATTTAAAACACTGTTTATAGACAATCACCTCGCTTAAAAACCCCTCGCACGAAGCATCGATTCGAAATCGTGTATCATCAAGACCTGTAATTTTCTATCGCGTCTCATGTCCAAGTTTAGCGGCATTAAGTTTTAAACTGGTGTGATTTTTCATCCTGCTTTGGTTCTTCGGGCATGGATTCCTCTTCTTATTATCACTGACGCATTTGAAGGAGGTAATCATTTACCTGCTGAGAGCAATTAAAACTAGATTCGAAGGGAAGAAAGAAAAACAACGTCGAAGAAACTAGTTTTGCTTCTATGGATGTTGTTCTTTTCTTTCTTTTTCTTCTTGTCGGTGTTACTGTGCGTTGATGGAACTGGATTCGGTTGCAAATGCTCGAAGTAATCAATTCGGAAGAGAATAGATTTGATACAGAAAACGGGATAACGAACTGATTTGATACAGAACGGTTCAATATGCTTTTTTCCCCCATCGAATTTCGCAAGAGTATTGTGTAATATAAGCTCAATAATCTTCATGAATTCGAATTTTATTATTGATCTTAAATTTTGATTACAATAGTGCTGCCCTAACTTTTTAGTTTTCAAATATACCATTCTTCGAATACAGAACTAATTTAAAATACATATTCGACTAAACATATTCAAAAGCATTATTATTTTTTAATTAATTTAAGAACCGAATAATTTAAAATTACTTATTAAAATAGTAATAGGTAATAAGGTGCATTTAGAAAGAATCAAAGCATCATAGTATTCAAAGCATTGTTTTCACAAATATGACGGGAAAATTCAAAATGAAATTTTCAATTCAATCTTATGATAATTAGCACTTTTAGATTCAGTATATATTTTACATACGACAGATTTTTGAATGCTGCCGAATAATAACTTCAATTAGTCGCATGTTTACACTAATAAAAACAGCCCAGTTTTTCGACACTAAACCTATTTCATGTGGTTATTGGTATGATTATCACGTCAGAACATGATATTGTTTTGGCGTCAACAAAAATCCGTAGGTGAAAAATAAAAATTTTATTATCTGCACAAGCACCTAAAAAAATCAGCTTTTATTAACACGTTGCCATCGCGTTTACAAAAACTCTGATTATAAAATAAGTTAATGACAGCTGAAAATAAAACCTAGAAAAATGCCATTTTGAGCGCGTGATTACATGAAATGAAATAAATAGGAAATGGGATATTTTTAAAAGCAATAAATGCGAGACAAAGTTTTTTTGGATCGTTTGCAATACTGAAATGACTCATTCAATGAAAAAATTAAAATGAATAAAAATATAATTTAATTCGCACGAGCACGTGGAGCTTGACCGTTCTAGAAATTATGTTCTGACATGGTACATTGAAATATGCATAGGAAATTTCATTTTAATCCTTTTTAATTATTATTATTCCTTAAATTTAAGGATAGAATAATATAAAATTACTTATTAAAATCGAAATAGATAATAAGATGCATTTAGAACGATTCTAGACAACATAAAATTCGAAGTATTGTTTTTTACAAATATTTTAAATTCTAAAATTTAATTCTTCGAAATAGAATTTAAATATTTAATATCTTTAATCTTTAATATTTAATTTAAATATTAAATATTTAATATTTATAAAATTGTATATTGTGCTTGCTTATCAACATATTTGGCCCTTAAAATCTCAACTGTTTTTTTTTAATGTTTGACTAGATAATAAAAAAAAATTATTTAGTGACATTTTCATTTTTTCTTGTATCGACATTTTTACTCATTTGATTAAGAATTCATAGAATACTTGAGGTGCTTATAGATTGAGTGTGAATTTTTTAATACATAATACTGCGGCTTTAAATAAACTAAATTCACCTTAACAATTTGTGGAGAAGTAATTTGGTATCCGTGGAGTATTTGCGCTTCAATTAAAGTGGGGTAATTCAATTGGTGGAGTAATTCAATTAAATTACACATATAAAATAATAAAGAATTATTGGACCATAATTATTTTCCATCACGTTACTGAAATATTTCTTGGGGGCTCTTACATGCTTACATTTTTGAAATTTTAGGATTAAATACTAACGGCATTTAGTAGATAAGGAATTGGAAAATTTACACAATACTTAGAATAATTATTAAATAATTGATAAATTAAATAATTAATAAATATAATAATTTTTCACTACATAACAAATTTCTAAATTATATCAGAAATTAATATCTTTATTCTTTGGATTATGGGTTACTCGAAGGTCAATTGTTAAAGAATTTTACTGGCTAAGCAGTTTAAGTAAAGGAGAAACATTATGCTCATCCTTAACCGAGCAATTTTTAGTGAAGAGTTTTTTAAATTTGTGTTTGTCAAAATAAAAAGTGAAACAATGATTATGGCTCAATATTTATAACAACTGTTCAATTGAAAACAAAAGTTGAAGTATTAGTTACAGTAATATGTTAGAGATGTTTTTGACACATTATCTAATATACTATATGTTGTGTCAAATATTTTATCATTGAATGGTAAAAAAATTGAACTACTTCAAGAAGCGAATTGCACAAAGCAAATAAATATAAACTGATTACTTCAGTAGAAATAAAAATAATACGTTTTGATTAAAATAAATAGACAAGAATGGCAAGAAGTTAATCTTTCAAATCTAATGAAGGAAATCAATGGAGAAAATCAAAGATTAATGAGGTTTTGAAAAAAAAAGATAACGGTGAAGTAAATTCTGAAGGTTTAAATTAAAATGTATTTACAAATAATCTCAACTATCATTGAAAGAAAATGTAATAAAACACTAAAAGATAATATTGAGAAAAATTTCAGTTCCATGATTCAGAGTTAGAATACTTATTACATTCCATAGCATAGTATTTTTAATGTGATTTATGAAATTTTACTTTGTTTTTATGCAATAGTTTTTCAAATTGTATACACATATTTTTTTGG
Source organism: Argiope argentata (assembly GCA_026289955.1). NCBI lineage: Eukaryota > Metazoa > Arthropoda > Arachnida > Araneae > Araneidae > Argiope > Argiope argentata. Next base: position 2,217,828 of record JAOUZG010035770.1, read on the forward strand.
AATACACGATGGTTTATTCTACTTGTTCCATATTTGTTTCATTTATTGCTTGTTTATTGAATTCATTTGCTCAAAATACAAAAAAATTAATAAATGAAAACAAATTTAATTTAAATTTTCTATTTACTGGAATACAAATTTAATTAAGATATTTTTTCGTCTGCTAGTGAAATAGAACGATTTTAAGGCTTAACATTTGAACGTATTCACAAATCTGATATCTATAGTTAACTTTTTTTTCATTTATTAGTTTTTGCATTCTTTATTGATGTATTCTCTATTTATATTTCCAAAATTGAAATATTTCTTTTTACACTAAAATAAGTAATTTTACATTTATATTTTATTTATTGTTGTTCTTAGTTCTTACATCAAAATAATCTCTCGTTCACATTAATTTATTGGAAGGTGTAGAAAAATGTATATGGATTTTTTTATGTTTTATTGTTTAGTTAAAATTAGTAAATAATTCAAAAAAATTCTATAACTTATTTCCTTTAAAATTTTATCTTTCAAGAAGTTAGTTATTATTTATACAAAGAGTGTAATCGTTTCTTACTTTTTTAACTTTATCTCACCGTGAGTTTTTTAAAAACCAAGAAAAAATTTATAAAAGTAAATTACAGTTATTCATAAAAATAATTTTCCTCAAATATTTTCTCATACCTTCGAACCTCTGGATTTAACCAACTAACGTTCGAATCATATGTGAACCTATTTTTGCAACATTTTCTATAAAAATTGTTAATTAAAGCATGTTATAAATATTGGATAGTCTGTTGATTTATTACCAAGATTAATATTTTTTATTCCATCTTTTACCTTAATAATCAATTTTAGTGAAGGTCAAATTAGTTTATAATAAGAGAATAATCACGCTATGTATCATGTAAATGTATATAAAAGCGTTTCACACATTTTAGTAGAATCTAATTTTATTTTAAGTCTCATTAAACGATACTGTAAGTTATAAAACCTGATTTTGAGAAATATTTATTTGTATTTGATGCAGGCATTCATTACTTTGTTTAAATACTCTGCCAAGTTGACTTATTGTTTATCAAATTTCAATCTGTAAACAGAATAATAAAATCGTTTGGTACAAAAGATTCTCTTTTATTATAAACTTTTGGAAAAGTATTTCATGAAATAAATCCATATTTAAATGTTTTTATGAAAAAATATCAATATTTTGATGAATAATAAGCACAAAATCAGTTTAATAGATTTTTATCAGAAAAAAATTTCAAATTATACAAATTAGAAAATTCATTTTCAATTTAGACTATTTTTAGTTGTATTTAATAAAACTCATTAATTTTATTCAATTATTAATTTTAATTGGTAAATTTTTAATGTATTAATTTGATATATTTTCTTTTTTATTGACAAAAATTGATAAAACAATAAAAAAGTTTTGGATTTTAGCTCAAAATACATTATATAT
>JAOUZG010035770.1:2219674-2233812 GCA_026289955.1 Argiope argentata
AAATTTGAATTCTCGGGCACTGATCTGTGTTAATGAAGCTTGAGTGGAGTTAAAAATATCGAAAACTTGCTTTTTGATTGCTCTAAACTTACTGAAAGGATTTTATTGTGGATTTCAATGCCTGTAATATTAACCCATTCGCTGCCAAACCTAAATTGTAAGATGTTATTCACGTTGCCATTTCTTTTTTGAATATTATTGTTTATCTAAGTTTTATTATTTCAAAATAAATACATATATTTTGTCATAAACAACCATTTACATGTATAAAAATCAAACACGAGTATACTCGTGGTTATCAATGGAAATAACCTCATATAATTTAGGCTTGGCAGCGAATGGGTTAAATAAAATAGAATTTTTATAAAAACAATTTATTTGTAGCTTTTTTTTTCTTCAAGTTTTTACACTTGTATATTTATGTTTCAGGCCATAAAAAGTTTGACAAGTTGTACGTTATAATATATTGAAAGTAACATAGTATATTCGTGCTAGCAATGAGTAACAAATTGCCAACCACGAGTATATTCGTGGATGGCAGCGAATGGGTTACGTTTTTAACTCCGCTTCATGTTTTGATCGATCATAAAATGTCTTTTTTCTTATTCTGTAAATGTATTGCCTTTGCTGATTCAGTTTTTAATTAGCCTTGTTTTGTTTAGTTGCTTTGTTTCTTTTCCCTGTTGTTTTTTATCTTTATTTTTATCTATGTATGTAGTTATTTTTTCTTACTTCTGTACAGCTTGTAATGCACAAGGATTGTTTTATTACTAATTTTTAAAAAAATAAATAAATTTCATAGTTTTAAAAATATCTGCACTAATTTATTATCAGAAATTGCACTCAAATCTTGAAATGAAAAACACAAACAGGTATAATATTAAATTATTTTAATAATTATCTTGTCAAAAATGTAAAAAAAAAATTGAAAACAATACCATAACTCTGTATGACTAGCATAACTTTTACTAATATAGAAAAACGATGATATTTTGTAGCAAATTACACTAATTTCTTTTGTTTGAAACATGGAGATAATAACCGGATTCAAGTCATTTTTTTTTCCGCAGGCATGTGATGAAGAAATGCAAATTCTCTGTTCCTCGCACATAAAGTCCTTGCCTTTACACGTGAAGACCCCTGTGCATGCTTTACCTAATAATTTTGTGTCTGAAAGTTAAAAAAAAAGGAGAAATTAGATAAAAATGAATAAAAAAGGACCAAGAAAATACAAAATTATAATAATAACTGATGCATCATGAATTACAAGTCCAACAACTTTGCATTTCTTTTGACTAATGTGAAGTTGTCGCAAAAATGCAAATAACAATTTTTTTATAAATAAAAAAGGAATCAAAATAAAATAAAACGAAAATGATGTGAAAGTAACTTAATCTTTTTACTGAGAAAACTTCGTTAACATGACTGTAATCAAGCACCAAGAGTTCTTATTCCGTTTCCTGTTCTAATTTCGATTTTTTTAACAAATAGTAAAACAATACGACATGTTCTTCTTTTATCTAAGAATTTGATTCTTTCTTCTTTATTCGAAAAATTTGATTCCAATCTACAATTTTGACGCTAAAAACTTCATATCAAATATCATTTGGTACTTATGTATTTGACAGTCCAACATTATCGCCAAATTTGAAGTCGTCGCCAATGAGTCGCTAAACCGCCAATTATGGCAATCCAGCAATCGTGCAATCCGTTGATCTTTATCGCCAAATTTAAATCCGTCGCCAATAAGTTACTAAATCGTTGGCGAAGACGGTCTAATACCTAAGTACCTTTTACTTATTTAGTTAGTATTACTTTTATAGCATTTAAACAGATATATATAGGAAAGCCATTATACAGCCCAAATTTTATACAGATCTAAAATTAGATTGATAAAAACTTGTAATAAATCGCTCATCTTATCTTTTGATTTCTTTAATCCATTATATTTGCATATCGGTAGATACACAAATGAGGATTCGTCCGATTTAAGATACCAAATATAAGAAAACTCAGTGAAATCTAATTTTTGAAAATTCCACAACAGAAACTATTCGCATTTAGGAAAGTAAAATTTTTAAACAATTGTTTCAAAAAGATTTAAAATTTGCATCAACGAAAAGTCATTGTTTTAAATTGTAAATTTTCTTGAAAATATATTTTTAACATTTTTTTAAAAAACTTTTTATCGAAAAATATCCAAATTACAAAACTGAGCAATAACAATGTTATCTTTTATATAAATAAAAATTTAATTTGGATATTTTTATGATTATAAGTGTTATAAATTTTAACATGATTATGAATTTGTTCTTACGAATGGCACACAAAAATTGTTTTTAACTGACATTTTTTTGTGTGTGAAAAATCGAATAAAATTTTTAAGACTAAGGTTCCAAAAATTTTGATTCGTAAGACATTACTATCATCTAATTGATAGTTTTCCAAATGCACTTTCAAAGGTATTGGTTAAAAATGAGATTTGCGAAGATATTTCAAACCAAAACCATATTATTAGATTGACACAAAATTGTAGAAATAAATTTTTAGTAACCAGTTCCTCAGTTTGCGGTTAAAAGGTGACATTGACAGAGGACAGTAGGGTTGCTGTAATTTAGTCGAAGGGGGAAAAATGACAATCTATCTTCTTATCTTTCTATACTTAAGGTAATTTTGGGATTTCCTTCTATTTTTTTTAAATAAAGAAGTTTTATTTTCATTTTTATATATATTCTTGCAAGATTTTATTTATTGTTAGTGGTATTTGTTTCAAAACATAATAATTGAAGGACATTATATATATAGCACATTAAAAAATACAGGGTAAAAATAAAAAAAAATTAAAAAAATAAAGACTTTGTTCTTGTTTTTAGATTTTGTTTAGATATTGTTTGTTTTGTATGTTGTTTTAGATATTTGATCACAATGCATTATTATAACATAATAAAAAGCTTTCTAAGTGATAAGTAATTGGACATTTCATGTTATTGGCCGGCAACGCGTATACTAGACTCCTTATTAAACAAAAAGATTATTAATGAAAATTACAATATTTACTTAAATTTATTAATTTATGTTTCTATTTGATAAAACAGCTGATCAAAATAGATTATAACAGCAGAGGCAAAGAGGTTTTCTATATTTAATTCAATATTAATTCGAAACCAAGCAAAAATATCAACTTTCTTCAGGTCTAAATTTTCATTCTAAACTTTAATTCAGAATAAATAGTAATAGCGTATACGCTAAACATTGCAGGATCCACATTTTAAGAAGATTTATTTGTAGTTAATTATTGAATTTTAATTACTTCTTATTTGATTTCTCAATTTTAAAGTCACTATTCATAGTTTTTAAATATTTGGGGGGGGGGCAGCCTTAACTATTTCACTAATATCACCAATTTTTATAGTATACAGCTTATGATATGCATTTAGTATTTGTGTATGGCTTTTAGATAAGACATCATTGGTAATTTAACACCTCCATTTCCGAAATAAGTCGATAAAATAAAAAATTGAGAATCCCATCTACCTCTTCAATCTCAATGATTAAACTGGCAAATAAATACTTTTAAATATTCCAATCAATTTATTTTTTAATATTTTTGTGTGCCAATAATATACATCGGATTAATTTAGAAATTTTTAAAATAAAGAAAAAAAGACTAGCTATTACTATTGTAGCATATAGGAATATGATATTTGGCGCTGAATAAAATGCTCTAATAGCGAAATTTATCAGCCTTTTCGTATCGCGTTTTAATCGTTATTTTCAACCGAAGGACTAAATATCTCAACTATTTTTTAAAGTAGTAACTGCAAAATGTAGCCGATATAATTAGGCCTTTTTAGACGCATTCTTTTAAAAACAAACTGAAAAGAAGTTGTTCAAAACGTTTCATTTTATGGTATATTTGAAAGATAAACGTTTGCTCATACATACTATCTAAAATAAGAACAATTCTTTTAAAATTGTTTCATCAATAAAATATTCTATTTCAAATCTATCGATATCTTTATAAAACACTGTAAAAAAGAGCCGTTATAAATTTCTTGTAGTTGAATACGCGTTTAAATGAATTCAAGACATTTTCAAATAAACGAATTGCAATATTTGTTCATAAAAATAAGTTTCGGAAGAGCGTCAGTCTACATAAGAATCTAAAAAATATTGTCAGCTCTCTAAGGGATCATATTCCAAATTTTATATGGTATTAACGGTACTTACGTATTATACCGTCCAACTTTATCGCCAAATTTGAAGTTATCACCAATAAGTTGCTAAACCGCCGTACACCAATAAGTTGCTAGACCGCCAATTATGGCAATCCGGCAATGGTGTAATCCGCTGATCTTTATCGCCAAATTTAAATCCGTCACCTAAACGTTACTAAACCATTAGCGATCGTTGGCGAAGACGGTATAATACGTAAGTACCGTATTAATTTATAATTTAGAAGCTAAAATTGTGAGTCAAAAGTGATTAACTACGCTAAAACCCGAACATATACTCTTTCTCTAATCTGATTTAATCCAAATTTAGTATAACATCAATTTATCAAATTTCATAGGTCAAGCTCAAAACGCGTTACAATTATCATGTCCACAAAAAACAGGCAAAAATAATGCCTAAATTGTGTTTTTTACTGTATGTGACCTCCAGAATTTTAAGATTTAATAAAAAAATGGAATTTGAATTTTTTTATCTATTGCACTATTTTCTCTTTGCATATAATACAGTAAAAAGAAAACAATTATTGACGAAATTTAACTATATTTAACCATTACTACTTTACGAGTGTTTGAAAATTTATTCAAGTTTAACACTAGATACAAAACCTGAAACTATGCGTAGTTACTTAAACTATGCTTAATCCAAATTCTACAAATATTTGATACGCAGCTTTGGAAATATTCAAAAGTTTGCATCCGTAATAAAAATGTAGATGATATTTTGAAAATATTCTTGCTTTAAAAAAAATAATTATTTTAATTATTAATGAACTAAATTTATAGTGTTTGCATACATTTGTATCTTATTATGCATATCTATCGATTCAAAGAAATTTTGACTATACAATGTTTTTTCTGATTCAGTGTTTCTGAATTAAATATTACGGGATTCACATAAATTTATTAGATGTTTAGGAGAATACTTGTTTTCTGTTTAAATCGAAAAACTATTAAAATTAATTTTAAAAAAGAAAATTACAACGAGAATTTATACCGCGATAATAATTTCAACCTTCTACCTAAATTTTACGGATCAAATATTAATAAATTCCCAATAAAATTATACCGGTTATTTAAAATTAATTTATTCCAATGTATTTATTCAGAGATTTTTAAAACATTAATCGAATTTCTCCTCTTTAATTTAAAAAATATAAATAAAATATGTAAAAAATTCAAACAGAATTTGACCTGCAATATGTATTACTGCAATTGTTTTTTCGTATTTGTTTAAATGCTGTGCAATATTGCAATATACCCATGAAGAATAAAAAGAACTATAAAAGCTGAACTATATATATATATAATCCTATTTCTTTCTTTTGTACAAACGGATTACTTATATAGAGTATTATATTATTATTTATAAAATAAGTTTATTTAAATACAACATTAATTAACTTTCATGTTATTTTTATAAACATTATTATGAATAACTCAAAATAATATTTTTGGAGCTGATATGTATCATGCAACATTTTTTTTTCATTTTAATTCGAACTTTTAATTTAATCTATTCTGAAAACCAAAGAAAAATTATCGTTTGTTGTCTGCAATAGCCATTTTTTAACGATTAATTATATTTTTAACGATTAATTGTATGATTTTTTTACGATTAATTGTATAATTTTTTTACCAATAATTGTATAATTTTTATTAAATATTTATAATTTCAGTCTTATTATGGCGAAATTTAAACAAAACTTTCTCTTTATAAGATAAATTTTACTCGAATAAAAGAATTTATTTTCATCAAGTATTATTTCTCTGTTTATTACTCTGAAAATTAAACAAAAATTATCGTTTGCATATTGTTAAATTTTACAAGAATAAAAGTATATAAATATGCGTCTCTTTCTGCTTTATAAAATGCCTGAAATTCGGCTCTGTATTATAATTGATAGCAAAAACATGCGCCTTTTTCTGATTTTATAAAAATGTCTATTCTGCTATGTAATACAATTGATGCCTCATTTATACCTAAATATATCAGCTTCAGTATTCTATTGAAAGTCAATCTTCAAGCGTCTAAATATCAACAATCTCTTCAAATTAACTATAATAAAATAGGATGTTTAATTTTATATTCAAACAAACTTCTTTCAATGATGGTTATTATCCTCAAAAATTAAACACTAAAAGAGCCCGCTTTTCAAAATTGATAACCAGAATTCCATTAAGAACAAGCAATAAAAAAACCGAGCCAAACAATACAATTTTGATATTCGTTCGACTCAAGCACAGTTAATTTTTTTTCCATATGAACAATCAATATTCGTTCAAAGACGAACATGATTTCCGATTGCAAATCTATAACACTAAGTTATGACAGAACAATTAACCGCCATGCATTTATTCTAATTTTTACATTAGTGCTTCTAGTAATAATATGTTATGATAATAGTGGTTACAATTATTACCTTAATGACGTTAATCACGCAATAGTCGTATGCTAAGCCTTGTAGGCTGTCGAATTAAAGTATGAAAAAATGACGGAAATTACTCATATTCAGAATGTTTATTTAATAAAATGCTTCGCTGTGTATTCTAATAATTAATGCACACTTTTGCTTCTATCATTTATTTCTGAAAAGAACAAAATTAAAGCATAATAGGGCTCATAAGTTAAGTATAAATATGTTGATAATATTACGTAACAAAGAATATTCTTTAAAAAAAGCTGATTTTTCTATTATACATCTATCTACACAGTTTGAAAATGAACTGTTTAACTCAGGTGGACTTATAATGATGAAGTGAAATAATAGATATTTTAATATACTTAAGCGGCAAGATATTTATTTTATGCAAATTTTATAAATACAAATGCGAAATATATAATGAGGGTTTGAACGATTTTTAGTGACCATTTTGTGACTTTTTAGGCTCTAATTAAGACATTTTTTTGGAAGAATCAGAAGAGAATGATACTTTGAAAAACTATTCGTACATATTTACACAAGAATAATTTAAAATTAATAGAATTATTCTTCACTTTTAAAGGTTATTATATGAACGTCATAGGTTATTTACTCTTGTTCAAAATCTATATTTATTAAAATTTAACGTAGAAAGTAAAAAATAATATTTATATACGTATATTGATTGCTGAAAAATATATTTATTTTTTTCTTGCAATAGCATTACCATAATTTCATAAAAAGAATAATTTATTTAATCAGGATCATATGCTTTTTATTCTTTCGCAAAGTAAAGTGAAAGAAGAATTCAATAACAAAAATTTAAAAATTTGTATTCTATTTAATTATTATTAATTAAATAGAATACAAATTTAATTATTTAATTATTTGTATTCTATTAACTAATTATTTAAATATTTGTATTAATTATTTAATTATTTGTATTATTTCTTTAATTATTTGTATTCTATTTAATTAAGATTTGGTTTTATTATTACTTGATGCTTGATTTAATTTTGAGCGTTTTATAAATGTGTAATAGCCAGTTGTTAAAGCAATAATATATGCAATAGAACACTTCATTTAATAGCTTTTAACAAAATATTAGTTTATATATCCTACTCTGTTGTGGATTAAAATATTTATATATATTTAATACAAAAGTTAATTTTGTATGAAACATTACAAAGTATAAAAAATTATTTATCTATTGAAACGTTGTTTTTTTAAATTTAAAATCAAAACATCAACTGAATTAGAGAATTTTTTTAAAATTGATTGCAGATTTTCTTTATAATTTATGAATATTTGTTATATTAGTGTTACAAATTTTGTGCGCAAATACTGAAGAAAAAGGAATTTTTTAAAAAGCTACTTAATTCTTCATTAGTAAAAAGCACCAAAATAAACCAAATCAATGTTGTTGTTGTTTCGATGGAAATCGTTAATCGTCTGATTTCAATTTTTTTAAAAAAAATTCTAACATATAAGTATTGCTTTATTACCACTTTCAAATCAATAAAAGCATAGTCAAAAAATAAGGATATAAATAAAAGAAAAATTTTAAAAATATATGGAGGAAAGCGTTACAGACTTAAAAAATGTTGGTTAAATTATAACTAATTGAATTCCGTTTACTTTTTTCTTTTCTTGAATACATAGTAATTACAAAAATAATTATAAATAAATAAGTTTACAGAGTATGTTTCAAATTTGAAGTTGTTTAGGAGAAGATTGGATTGCATATACACATAGACAAAGAGACCTTTATTTGCACTGTCTGTACTTCTATTTAATGTAGAGATTTTTAAAAGTTTTTATTAATAGAATTCATGATATAAGTGTTTTAAAAAAGAGAACGCAATATACCCATATCCACCATTTTAAAATACTAACTTAATGAGTTATTTCTGAGAAAAAAGTTTATTATTACTAGTCTGTTTATTAAAAAAAATTTTTAATTGTATGATTTTGGATATGTTTTTTTTATTTTTCTATCCGGTAAACAACATCATAAACAGATACAACTTAAATTATTAATTAAAAACTAACTTTCTCGCCAATATAATTTTTGATCAATTATTTATAGTAGTTGGGATTGTTAGGCCGGGATAGCCTGGTTGGTAGGGTGTTGGATTCGCATTCTTTTGGCTGCTAGTATCAGCCAAAACCCTCCCTGTGTGGTGATTTTGTAAAATTTTTAAAATTCTCCATGTGGAGAGTATTACCACTGGAGGTATTGGGTCAGAGGTGATTGTTCTCTCTTTTAGATCTAAATCATGATCTGTGGATGAATGAATGAAATGCACAAATAAAGTTCGTCACGTAAAAAGGGTTTGTGACGTATAAGAGCTGGAAGTCAGATTTTTATCATCGGGTACTCAGGGGTTCATACCCTCAGAAGCTAATGAACCCCTCTTTCTGTTGTGAAACGGAACACGACAGTGAATATCTGCACAATCTGAGCAGTGAACAGTATCTGAACAGTGAAGATCTGCACAATCTGAACAGTGAATATCTGCTGAAATTTTGTCTATTTCTGTAAAATTATATTGTAATTTTTCTTAGTTACGTTCATTTAACCTATCTTCCTAGTATGACTCATTTCAGGACAAGAAACTTTCGAGTACCTTCCCAATTCCTCTAATGAAGGGTTCATATCCTTAGAAGCTCCTATACCCCTCCTTCCGCAACAAGAAAGCAACGATTGTAATTAATTAATAAAAAGTAACTAAAATAATATTTTTCCTAATAATCTAAGTAGAAATTGATTTTTAAAAAACATTTTTTTTATGTTACTTGTTTTACAATTCAAAGAGTTGTTCGATCATTTTGAATGCAGAATAGAATTTTCGGGAGCTATTCCAAAGTTGTATTCTTTTTTAAATAATATGATAATCAAATTAGAATATGGAATTATCTTTGTCGCAATATCAACTTCGGAAGTTTTCCGCAAAAACCCATATTTTGAATTCGATTAATCAGGATAACGTAAACAAGTATAGTTCTTAACGAACTTTCTTATAAAGGATTTAATTAAGGAACTATTCACTCAAAAAAAACATCCGGTAAGTATAAAAATACATTTGTCGCAAATTAACTCAGTTATTAAATGACACAAAGTGGACGAAGTTTGGGAAGATTAGGTATTATGTCGTTTTAATCTTTGAGGTTGAATGGTTTTCCAAGATGGCGCATTACCAAATACAGTTATTTAGCAATGATTAATAGCCGCACGCCAGCAGATTAAAAGAAAGTATTTGTCACAGAGTCTGTGACAAACAGCCTTATCAGATTCCAATGTAAAACATAACATCATTATTAGGATTTCTGAATCTGACGGTGGGAAATAGTCGAATCATTCAACCGAAAGTTCCATGTCTTATTCTTGAATTTTAAAGAATAATTTGTTACAGTTCCAAGAGCCGAGAGTTAAAACAAACTCTTCTGACTCCAGGGTTATATGGTCCAAACGGAAATTTGCATCCTTAAGTATTATTTATGTGGGAGCTTTTAAATTATTATCTTCCAACCAGCGAAGTAATGCCATGATGCTTTTTGGCATGAATAGTTTGCTTCTGTTTGTATAAACAGCTAATTATTTGTGGTACAGAAGTTTTGAATCATGAGTCATCTGCTAGTAAACGGATGTTTTAACTATGATTCGAAATCATTTCCTTGTTAGTTAACCAGATAGATGCTGTCCATAATTCATAAGTGTTGACTTCTTTAGAATTCAGGATTTATGCTCGCAGTTGGATTAATAGTTAAAAAAAAAGAAGATTAGTAAAAAAATGATTTAAAAAGAATTATGATCGGTATTTTCTCGTATTAAACTATAACGGTCATTAATTTTGACATGGTTAGTAAACTATTTGGTCACAATGTATGGTAATATTTGAATTATTCATTTGCTAAGACCAACAAAAGTAACTAATCTTATTAGATTTTCATTTCGTACTTTTGTGATTAATGCACTTGTGTGAAAATGCAAAATTATTCCCTAAACACCAGATCAGACTACTTGTGAATTTGCGATTCATTTTTCAAAGAAGATTATCGAATAGTATTGTCGAATTTTAGACTATCCCATAAATGTCAGACACGAAAAATTGTTACGAATTGACATAATTTTTAACCTTATAATTTTATGCATACAAGCTTTTTAAAAAGCTAAGTACTACTTAATTACTAAATGTTAAGTGGTTAAGCTTTAAGCTAAGGTTGTAAACACTTTAAATCAATGTCGCTTGAGTATTTTAATCTTATAGTTATTATTGTTTACTGCTTTTTTTATCTTGCTAATTTTCTCCCAAAGTTTTAACTTTTTGTATATGGATAATATATAATTTTTATATTTTTTGTATATGGATTTTTCCTGAAATTTTAAATTTTTCAAGATATTAAACACAGCGTTATTTACATCAGTAATCGGATATTATTGTTGGTTTTGTTCTTCATTTTAATAGTGTCTTCCTAATTTTTTCACACGTAATGTAACTTAATCAATTCATTCTTCTTTGTTTTCATTTCTACATACTAATGTTTAACTTTTTTAGGTTTGAGAGCTATGTTAGGTTATACAGAGTACTTAAACATTGCCGGCGTCCCGGCATAGGGGTAGTACATCTTCCCCATGCTCTGGGCGTCCTGGGCTCGAGTCCGGTTTGGGCATTATTGTTCTTCTGTATTCTATTTGTAAAGTGTGTGAATTCGCCCCCCCCCTATAAAAAGGGGTTGAGCAAGCGAATGTAATGAGTGAGTAGCAAAAATCGTACTCTTGGCCCTAGTTGGTGCTACTACAAAACAAGAGACGCTGATCAGGCTTAGATCTCTGACTCTGATTATCCATAGCAACTGCCACGAGAAACAACACCAACAACAGCTTAACAAAGCATCTAATTATTTCATCCGTCAACATTTTTATTATTTTCTATAATGTATAGAGAAAATATTACAATTAAAAAAAACTGAACTCGTGATTTTCATCAGTCCTTATATTTTAAATCTCTCTAAGTCCGATAAAAAAATCTTTTTAAAAAAATACCTGTTATAGTAAAGATAACTCAAAAACGCTTTGAAATGGATGAAATATATTCTTGACAGTGAATTTATAATTTTCTGTTAAATTTTGATTGAGCAAACTATTCTGTCTGTCAGTACATCTGTGGAACATACGTTAACACAACAAATTCAAAACGAAGAGAACTAGATGAATAAAATTAGGTAGATAGATTTGTTGTTTTTATTTCTTATGGCACTTGCCATGGGAAAGCTCACTGAGATAGTCACCGATTTAAGCCTAATTAGCATCTCTTGCTTGTAGTAACGCCAACTAGGGCCAAGAGTACGAGTTTTGCTACTCACTCATCACATTCACTTACACAGCCTCTTTTTAAAGAGGGCATATTCACACAACTTACAGATAGAACATAGAAGAACAACCTTTACCCGAACCGGGATGACAAGATACCCCTATGCCAGTACACCGGCGGTACATAAATTTAATATCTATTTTGTAATTATATCAAATTTTGAACCAAATCGGTCTAATTTGGCGGGGTTGAACATTTGTCAGCTAATAGTTTCAGAAACATGAAAATGCAAAGCTGCTGCTTAACCATATAAAATTTAGCATTGCGACTACAGTTCTATTTTTGTGTCAATTTTGATTTTAATTGGTATCTGAAAAACAAATTCAATTTTAGAGTATCATAGACTGTATAATGAGGATTAATCGCCAAATAAATCTCGCCAAGAATGTCACGATATATTCAGTAAAAAAACTAAATTCATGACAAAGGTTAATATATTGTAATTATGGCACCCCAATGCGATGTAAGACATTCATTGTTTTACTAAAGTTACACAGTTTTTTCTGGGGGCCGGGGAATAATATTTTTACTAAGATATAAGTGAGACAGTTTTGAGAAAATTATTTCCGATAGTTTATAACAATATCAATTACACTCTCTTTGATTGTTTTGGATTTGAATAATTTAAACGATATATTTTTAGCAGCATCAAATGTGGCCTTATCACAAAGGAATTTTCAATATTTTTTAGAAGTAATCAGCAAGAACAGTTAAAAAAAGTCATCTTTATTTTTTTTAAAAGTATCAAAAATAAATATAAATTTAATTAGGTTTTATTTTAATTAAAATATACATATTTAATTTCTTTTTAATCATTAAAATTTTCAAATAAAAAATCATAAAGCAGATCAATTTTTGATCCCAAAAAAGCTTTTTTATTGGTTCTTATGCCTTATTTTATTTATAATTTAAAGCTTTAACAAAACTTGTTTTCTTAGTTTTAAAACGGTTAAAACTTTATTTCCCAATTTACATAGTTGGAATTTGAAATAAAATAAAATTTAAAATCTAATCGTAAAATCAAGCCAATTAACGCCAGTTTATCGCCATAATCAGAAATTCATTACAGCAACCACAGAATATGTTGAAAGATAATTACCATTAGCTTATATAAATAATTTGGCTTGAAAATGTTTTTTAAGTCACGATTTTATTTGCATTTAATACTTAAAGTTCACCAAAATTTATAGAGAAAAAATCATACTTGAACGGAAGGTAATTATTATAATTTCTCTGGCTTTTTTTTATTTAATGGAATGTTTGTAGAATAGAATGTTATTGTAAAAATTAACTTTTCCACAGTAAAACAAAGAGTTGGCTATTAAAACTGATTTTCAACTAAAACTGAATTATATACAGATATTTGAATTTTTTTGGGGGGGAATGGGGTATTTTAATATAAAAATAAAGATTTGTTTTGGAAAACATTCATAGAATTTCTATTTTTGAGGCACATTTTTGAAATTTTTCGGCATTATATAGTTTATTTTAACATACTCTGTGATTAATAAAGCCCTAATTATTCAGTGTTTAAAATTCATCTGTTCTATGACCTGTAAAATATATTATTAGAATAGAAATATTTCTCATCGATAAAAACGAAAAATGTTACTTTATATTCATAATTAATTTATGAACTCCATTTTGTTATTAACCCCTTAACGATCGATCTTAATTATCGATTTATCGTATTTTGATAGTTGTAAAAAATCATTCATAACAATTATAATTCAATAGTAAAATGACTTCGAATCCGTAGATAAGTCAAGTATTCCATGGATTTCCATTTGCATCAAAATAAGAAAATATTCAAAAAAAAAAAAAAGAAAGAAAATAAACCAGTTAAGGGGTTAAAAATTTTTTGGTTAAATATATTCCACGGGATACATTAAAATAATGAGAAAAATTTAAGAGCTAAAAAAACCTATCTCAATTTTTTAGAATCAATAAAATTTTCTAATATTTAAGCCTAACAAATGTTTACTGAAAAAATAAACCATTTTTTAACCAGATAGTACCGTTAAAATCCATTATAAAGGTTTATAAAATTCTACGAACATGTCGAACAATTACACACTATAATGTATTATATACATAACGAACATAAT
>JAOUZG010035770.1:2237447-2247654 GCA_026289955.1 Argiope argentata
ATGGAAAAATGTTCTCTGTTCCGTTAATCATTTATTGTTACCAAGTTTACTGTTTAAAAAACCAATCATTCTGGAAGTATCGGAATGGAATTAAAGAATAATATTCTCTGTTCTGTTACTCATTCGATGTTGCCAAGTAACAATAGTAACAATAGGCTTGTAAAAGGATGAGCTACTTTTCGGTTGTACAATTGCTTTTAAGTGTTTCGTTCAAAGTGTTTACTTTTTTTAAAAAAAAATAGAATATTCTTACAAAAATTCTAATCTTTTGTACCAATTTAAATGACAATTAAAAAAATATTCCCTATCCACCAAACCGTTTAAAGGGCCAATGACTCTAAAAACCTTGAAAGGGAGTGATATTATATGTTCGGTTACTCATAAGATTGTTACAAAGTAATGAATGTAATAGCACTACCATTGGAGCATGAATAACTTAAACAGCCAGAAGTGTTCGAAGAATTCAGATCTACTTTGGCGTATCCAGCCAATACTGTAACTGCACGTTATCTTAATTAGCGAACTGGTATTAGG
Organism: Argiope argentata; assembly: GCA_026289955.1. Taxonomy (NCBI): domain Eukaryota; kingdom Metazoa; phylum Arthropoda; class Arachnida; order Araneae; family Araneidae; genus Argiope; species Argiope argentata. The sequence continues at coordinate 2,237,982 of JAOUZG010035770.1, forward strand.
ACATCACTTTATGGTTCGATGGATTAGCTTAGGGATCTGGAATGTGACGTAAGGACAGTGGGTTCAGATTCCGGCGAAATGTAGATATTATAGCCGCAGTTAGTGTCTTAACAATCCTTGAAGACGTAAATTCCGTTTCGGCTGAGTGTCTCCATTGGAACCTTTGCCTCCGAGGCGAGAAAATATACATGTTAGATGGTAAAAATGATATCCTTGAATCTTTCCTCTGGGACTGACCCTGGATAATCGCTGATAAGTTATTAAGTAAACCTAGCGTATCAATTATCAGTGTGAAATTTACATACAAGTAGCTAAAGATAAAATATCTAATTAGTGAAATATCTGCTAATCATTAAGTGTTGATTCCCAGATAAATTTTTTTGAATTTTCGAACAAATATCATCCATTTCAGATTTTTATAAAAGTAATGCGTCTCTATATCTTTTATCTATTACTGCCTTTAATCTCCCCCCCCAAAAAAAAAACTATTTGGAAATCTAACGAGATATTTATGTGAATATTATTGCACAAATTTTGATTTTATAAAACGCTTCTTAGTTTAACATCGATGAAAATTAACAACTTCATCAAACAAAAGTGGTTAAAATTTGTAATTTTTTTAAAAAAATTGTTTGTGTGTGTGTGTGTATGATTAGATTTGTTGTTGTTGTTACTTATGGCACTTCCCATGGACAAATTATACCCAAGGTTGTAACTATATCAAAAGACAAACAGTAATCCTTCTCATGTAGTTGAAAGAGAATCACAACAAATCGTAAAACAGGTAGGTCCATTTACAAAGTGGCCATTAAGGGTTGAGAAGACAAATTTAGCTCTAAAAAATTGACGTCTTCGAGATTTGGACAACACGACAGTATCTCCATGGTATACCTCCCGAGAAAGTGATAATCGCTAGTTATATTCGATAAATTTTCATCTACATATCTTTGTTATTCTACTTTTGAGGATCATGGCATGAAGAGCTTTAAAAGTTTCAAGCGAATGCTTAGGTTGGATTATCTGTATTTATATAGTTGTCAATAACGTTTCCGATCCTCATATATAATACAAAAGCGCAACAACGCAAAGTTTAAAAAAATTATGCATACATATAACTCAAATTCACTTCGGATGTTAATTATCAAGAATTTTAAAATTCGTTCAATGAAGAAGCTATAAATAATCAATAAGTTATCATTGATTGATAAGGGAGTAATCAATATCATATGTGATAATTCATATCAGCTATCAATAAGTGAGTTTTCATATCAACTAATTCGTAAAGGCAGCCTTATAGCAATTAACAAAAACGGATATAATTATATATAATGGATACATAACGGAATATAACGGATATAAATGAATAACGGGTATAATGGAATATAATTAAGGGATGTTAATTATATAGAATTCTAAAATTCGTTTAATGAAGAGGTTATAAATAACCAATAAGTTATGATTGATTGATAAGTGAGTAATCAATATCATAAGTGATAATTCATATCATATATCAATAAGTGAGTATTCAAATCAACTTATTCGGGAATGCAGACATATAGTAATTAACAAAAACGAATATAATTATATATAACGGTATAAAACGGATATAAACGGTTAACGAATGTAATTAACGGATGTTAGTTATATAGAATTCTAAAATTCGTTCAATGAAGAGGCTATAAATAAACAATAAGTTATCATTGATTGATAAGTGAGTAATCAATATCACAAGTGATAATTCATAACAACTATCAATTAGTGAGTATTCATATCAGCTAATTCTTGAATGCAGCCATATAGTAATTAACAAAAACATTTGTCAATGAAACTTTAAATAAATCAAAACAACTTTGCGAAAATGTTTTAACAAACATTTAATTTCACGAATAAATCCAATATCTTAACAAGATTTCTCTTCAACCTCCCACAAGCCCTCTAATCTTTGGAGGATGGTTAAACCCATCGCAAACTTTTAAAAGTCGATATCTAATCTTATTAGCCGATGTATTACTCCGGGCAGCGATCAGAATGGCTGTACAAGTCGAAGAAACTTCAATTTAACTCAGAAGAATTGATTAAATTTTCTCTTAGGACTCTATAGAGCCCCCAGCGATGCCAGATAATGCTCGAGTAATTATCAAAATTAGGAATTACTCTGAGTACTATTTCGTCTCTCACTAGACTCAAAACAGCATAATGAGAAATTCATTCAAGCCGATGTTGATCGATTTTTACTTCGACGTGAAAATAATTTGAACTCTTTAGCTCTCGTTTTGCAACTTTTTGATGGCCGATCTTTTTTTTTTCTTTATTTCTTATTTCATTGATTTATTTTTTGGAGACGTTCCTTTAATAGGGATTTTTATTCATTTTATTTTCATTTGTGCATCAAGAACATTTTAAATCTTAATGGATGAATATTTTATTGACAAAACGTTAAATTCTAGATTCACAGCTTTCGATTTTCTTTAATTATTGTTAGTTTCATTTTGCGATGATTCTTTGTAAATAAGGGACGTGGATTATTTTTAATACTTATGGCATAATTTTTCAATTGATGATTTTATTTATTCGTTTGCCGGCTTTCTGGCACGCAGGTAGCGCGTCCTCCTCGTGTTCTCTAAGTCCCAGGTTTGAGTCCAGCGTCGGGAATTTTTGTTCTTCTGTGTTCTATTTGTGAGATGTGTGAATGCCTCCCCCAGTAAAAAGGGGCTTCTCAAGCGTGTGTGTGTGATATTCATCCTCATATGAGCTGGAAGTCAGACTTCTGCCTTCGGGTGCTCGGGGGTCCATACCCCCAGAAGCTACTGCACCCCTTTTTCGGTGGTAAAAAGCGGATACGAAATCATCATCAGAGTCATTCATTCGTTTTAAGTGAAATTTGAGCCGGCGTTATGGCACAGAGGTAGCGCATCTTTTTCGTGATTTGGAAGTCTCGGGTTCTAGACCCGATTCGGGCATGATTATTCTTTTGTGTGCTATCTGTGAGATGTATGAATGGCCCCTCCCCCTATAAAAAGAGGCTGTGCAAGTGACTGGGATGAGTGCTAAGTCATACTCTTGGCCATAGTTGGAGATACTTCAAAAATAAAGATATGCTTATTTGGCTTAAAATCGCCGACAGCTATCAGCGCACTTATCCATGGAAAGTTCCATTAGCAACAACAACAGTATCAGAAAATGTAATTTGAAGTATTGGAGTCTTTCTGACATAGATTATGATATTTTAAGCTGTTTTCAAGATATCAAAGTTAACACTTGGAAAGTCTCTTTTCTCCAGTAATGTAACATAGATATGGTATATTTTCAACTATTCGAATTATTCTGTTATTCTGATTCTTACACGATGACTCCAATGTTAAAACACTGGACATCTAAAGTTCCTGTCCTGTCTATATCACTGAATAACACCGCAGATTTTAATACTAGGATTTCATGCCAACTCAGTAATACTCAATTATTTCATGCCAACGATTAATAAACAACATTGTAACAAACAAGTTTATTCAAAGGATTAGTTCAAATGTAAAAAAGCAAATTTTAGGTCCTCTACCGCAGGAACACACACATACACACACATACAAACATGCAAATAGGAAATGAACAAGGGTTTTGGGTTTGGGTTTGATTTTTTTTTGGCGCAAGAGCCCTCATTGGCCATACTGCGCCAAGCATATGATTTGACATCAGAGGTGAACAAGGGAGTTTGGATCCTAGGAGTATTTAAACCTAATGTATTTGCATTGGATTCTGCTATGCAGAAAACAAAATAATTATAGCCTCTTTGATAGAGGAACGCAATAAACCTTCAGCAGATTCGGCCAAGAAGGGAACACAATAATTTAGAACTACCTTTCGCATATTGAAACGCATTGAATCTCCAAAGGACCTGACTAAGAACAGAATGAGAGAATTTCAGTTGATTTGGCCAAGAAGAAAACAAAATAATTCAAGTCATTTTAACAGTGAAACGCATTGAATCTTCAGAGGACAAGATCAAGAACAGAACAGAAGAATTTTGGTACTTTCATAGTTGAAACGCAATGAATTTTCAGTGAACTCGGCCAAATAATTTGTTCCCTTTGTACATTAAAATTTCAGCGAATTTTTTCAATGGATTCGTTTAAGAAGAGAATAGAACAATTCTAGTATTTTGAACATTGAAACGGATTCAATGGATTTAGCTAATACTGAAGATAGAAACATAGATCCTCATATCCACGAAACTCAACTAATCTGCAGAGATTTCGGACAAAAAGCTATAAAAAGAAAATACTCGAAAAATAACAAATTTTCAGTCAAAAGAGGACAAAGAAAATGTGGAAATTTAAACCTTCTAAAAGTGAAATCGTTAGTGAATTAAAGTAAGTGAGCAAAATACTTAGATTTCGTCACGCTCAACTGGATACTAACCGAGTATGGAGAGAATTTAGATTGGAAAGTCTTCTTACAAGGTTTTTGAAAAGACATGATTTATAACGATAAAAACAAAATCAAAAATGGTCTATTCTCAACTAGTTCGAGGAAACTCAGTAATAAAAAAAAGTCAGTTATCTAAATTTATTTATCAAATTATAAGACAAATTTTGAAACTGAATTAAATGAATGAAAAAATAAAATAAAACTCTTGAATATTGTCCGTCTCGACAAACTTACAAAAAATAAAAAATTTTACTGCATATGTATCTCAGCATTATAGACTGTAGTCAAAGATTTCCTTAAAATTGATTGCCAAACTTTGTCAAATTAAAATTGCTTTGATCTTTTCAGCCGAATTATTGATTCGATTTAATTATTTCCAATTTTAGAATGGAAAAAGAATATTTAAATAAAAAAGAAAGAAAGAACGAAAGAAGTTTAGTATGCCAAAAGTAAAATTGTTAAATTATTTTCTTTTCCTGCTATCAGCTGAATAATTCAATTTTACAAACATACACATAATACAGTAATTTAAATGTCAGTGGATTTTGTCAAAAAATTTCTTTGTGGAATGTGAATTTATTTTATTGCAATGAATCAATCGAATATGTCACATTTTGTTAAAAAGTAATCATATGAAATCTATCGTTATCGTTTTCAAGTTATTTCTGTAGATTTATTTTCCATTGTTTCAAGAACTAAAGATTTAATACATTAATAACTTGTAGTGATAAAGGTTTGACAATTATTGAAGATCAGAAAAACAAAATCATGTAACTCACCATTCAACTGCAACAATGGAAAAGCGACGAGTCAAAGCAGAAGATGACAATGAATTCGAGATGGATTCTGTACATCCCGGCCTTCTCTCCTATCTCTCTTTGCAAATTCTTTTGGAGGAAAAAAAAGTTGAGCAGGAGTTTTGTCTTTTTCAAATGTACAAATGACTTGGTGATAGTGAGTTGCTTTTTTTTAAAAAAAGACATTTTCTTGAGGTGGAAAAAGGACAACGTTGGCACTATTTATATTATTTATACGGTCTCGAATAGAGTTAATCAAAGCGTTCCGTCTTCTTTACAATCTATGGTACATCAAGCGTCCTTAATCGCTGGCTCCTTCGAGATACCTGGCCACTATGTCTTCGCTATGTACAATATATATATGTATATATATAATATATATATATCTTGTATGTATAAGGGGGAGGAGTTGTGCTTGTCCTTGGACATCAGTCATAGAGGGAGTGGTGGTGTCCGGTGGTAGGCAGGACGAAACAGGGGGCTATTTGTCAGTGAGCCGCCAAAGATTGCCCATGCATGTGCGGGGGTGGACCGTGATTCTGGGGAGACAGCATCGGAGGGCTGTGGGAGTGAAGGGACCCATGCCCTGGTGGACTGTGTGTGATCATCATCTCCCCTGGTGTTCCCGGGCCCCCTGGCCCTCCTATGTTGACCGGAGGGGTCATGCGTTTCTCCTTTTGCCTTCTGTTGCAGAACCACACTCTGACAACCTCTTTCTCAAGCTGGAGGCTATCCGCTAGCCCGGCTATCTCCTGAGCGGAGGGCTTGGGCTGCTTGTGGAAGTGGTTCTCAAGGGCCCCCTTGACTGAGACCTCGATGCTGGTTCTCTTCTTTCGCTTGCGACCTTGGGCGGCGATTTTGTCGATGGATGTTGGCGAGCCCGTCGTGCTATCCGCCTCCTCCAGCCATTTGGCGAGCAGGGGCTTTAGTTTGCACATATTCTTGAAGCTCAGCTGCAGGGCTTCGAATCTGAAACAGAAAAGATATAAAATATAAGCACTTCAGGGACGTAGCAGCAAAATGTAGCACAATTCAAAAGATTTATGATATGAAAAGTCAACATAATAGAGTTTTCAGACTGAAAAATTACATGGCATCATCATAGACTAAACTGAGACTATTGATCTATCTCAGACTGTTGATCGTAGTCTATTGATCTATCTCAGACTATTGATCGTAGTCTATTGATATATCTCAGACTATTGATCGTAGTGTATTGATCTATCTCAGACTATTGATCGTAGTGTATTGATCTATCTCAGACTGTTGATCGTGGTGTATTGATCTATCTCAGACTATTGATCGTAGTCTATTGATCTTTCCCAGACTGTTGATCGTAGTCTATTGATCTATCTCAGACTTTTGATATCTGAGACTATTGATCGTACTCAGTAGTTCTCAGGCATTCAGCGTGATCAATGTATCCCCAATGGCATACATTGATCACTAAATCAAATTGGTACATTAATCACTATATGTACCATTTTTGATACTTTTCCATTAATCAGACGCCAGCGAAAAATTTCCAAAGAAATTTGGCGGAATTTTACATTATTTGGCGATTTTTCGCTTAAAAATTGCTGTAAGAAATTTGGCGGAATTCTACATTTTTTTTGGCGATTTTTGACTGGTGAACGGCTAACGGAAAAGTACTTCATTTTTTATGTTTATGTTGTATATTTTTGTAATTCATAATTATACAAAGAGAATGCCAATTAACCTGAAATATCTTTTGATTATTAGTTTCTTCTTAAGGAATTAATAATAAAAGCAAAATTTATTTATTCAAATTGTAAATAAATTTAACATATTTATGTTCGTTGTTAAAATTTTTATAATAAGTTGTTTGAAATATTCCAATATCTTTTTGTACTTTAACGGCTAAATGTTGAGCATTACTTCTTAATAAAATAAAAATAACTTGTCCTTTAAAATATCATGAGAATCAGATTAAGCTCTAAAATCTTTATTGTTTACTGGAAACAAAATGAAAATGCTATTTAATCAATTTACAACATGCAATGCCAGTGCGAAGGTTAATAAGAAAATTGATGTTTTACACTTGTGAATGATATTATTTTTTTTTAAACTGAAAGTATATTTTATTCTCAATATTATAAATAAAATTTTAAAAAAAAGCAGTTACTGGTGAAAATGTCAATTTTTGGTACTTAAGTATTAGACCGCTGATCCGCCAACAATGCCAAATTTCATTTTGGGGGCCAAGATTCTTTAATGCTTTTGAATACGTGGTAAACCAATTTTAAAGAGTAGGCGATCTATTGGCGACTGTTTTTTGATTTGGCGAAAATCATCGACGGCTTAATACGTAAGTACCCAATTTTTTTTCTCTAATTATTAAACTGAATTAAGAAATACGGCTTTTAAAATAAAGTATTTATATTTTACTCTAATCCTAAATTTATTTACTAAAGAAAAACAAGTGTTGGAGATTGACAACAAACTGTTTTTTGAGTTAAGTTGTTTCAAACTGTTTCAACATAAAACGAAGTACGATTTTTTTAAAATATATATATATATTCTTCATGGTTGATAGAAGAAGGAAAAATCAAAAGCATTTTAAATCATTCTTTTCTTCTTTTTTTAAAAATCTGGCATTTAAGGATAATATTTTCATATAAAATCGAAGTAACATATAATAAAATTACTTCAAATAACAACTTCTGCGCATTAAAAAACTTTATGTTATAATTTTCAATTTATATGACAAATTAGACGTAAATGCTGGATTTTATAATACGTTTATTTATGGAATAACGCGATTATTATCTGTTATTCCATAATAAGATTATCTATTATCTTATTATGGAATAACGCGATTATTACTAGAAGCCATAGTGTTTCTGTTTCTTTGTATGAAAAAATATATATACTGAGATAAAGCCTGAATATTCTTTCATTCTTTCTTTATGTTCATAGTCATTACAATGTATAATTGTTTGTGTATATCTCAGATTCACTGGGTGAACGCCGGCTTTCTGGCACAGAGGTAGCGTGTCCTTCTCATGTTCTGGGAGTCCTGGGTTCAAGCCCCGGTTTGGGCAAGGCTGTTCTTCTGTGTGCTCTATGTGAGGTGTATGAGTGTGCCCCCCTGTAAAAAGGGGCTGTGCAAGCAAATGTGGTGAGTGTGTAGCTAAGTCGTACTCTTGGCCCTAGTTGGCGCTACTTCAAAAACGAGAGACGCTCCTTCCGGCTTAAATCTGCTGCTGTATCAGAGAGGGACTTGTCCAATATGGCAAGTGCCATAAGTAACAACAACAACATATCTCAGAAATATGTATTAAACAAACCGTTTTTAATCTGTACTTCGCATGATGTAGAAATAAAGCTAATTTCTGACTATAAAATGGCGACGCAGTCTTCAAACCTATAAAAGATTGCTTACTGAATAACAAACAATTCTCATTTCAAATATAAAGGGTAGAAATGTGAAATTTCCTATCATTATTTTTTGAAAAAGAAGAATATTCAGATACATTTTGTCAATATAATGGGCACAACTTCAGTTCCTTATTTTTTTTCTCAAATTCAAAAATTACACATTCCACGATAAGCTATAAAAACAGGGATATATTTTCTAATGTGTATTACGAATTAGTTTAAAAAATTATTTTACCATTTCAGGAAATCTTGGTTAAACGATAAAATTCCTACTTGTAAAGATGTAAATATATACGCTCAAACCTTTCACCTTCAGGTTTAACCTCCGAGCTGGAGTTCAAAGGTCGTAATGAAAGTGTCTTGCAAAACTAGAAAGAAATCGAACGCTCCGACAGATTTGCATATAAATCGCGTCTCTTAAAGACAGATATAGAATAATTGAATATGATGTCCTCAAAAACTGATTAACATTCACAAAACTTACAATTCCGGGCGATGTTTCAATTAAGCGATAGCTGATAACCTTGTATTCGCGGAAGCATTATTGGAGGCCATTAATTTAAAGGTCCATCGGATCCCAACACTGGAGTGCAATGGCGGGTTCAAATAGTATAAAAGACATTGAACTATCTTTATCACTAGCCGCCTTTGGCGACCAGCTATTTTGACGGAAATGTTGTAAATGTACATTTCATTTAAATCTTAACCTGTTCATGATTCCTTTAAAAAATTATTTGTATCGGACTATCACTACGATTCTTTATATCGGACTATTTTTATATTGGATTACGAATAAATTCTTTTTATCGGACTACGACTACGATTCTTTATATTGGATTACGAATAAATTATTTATATTGGACTACGACTGCGATTATTTATATCGGACTTTAATATATATCTGACTACGACATGCATTAAAGTCATGATACTTTTTTAACGTAATTATTGTTTGGTTTAAAGTGTAAACGAACATCTTTAATGGAATCAAGTTGTATTTATATGGGACTACGACTACGATTATTTATATTGGATTACGAATAAACTATTTA
>JAOUZG010035770.1:2262260-2278584 GCA_026289955.1 Argiope argentata
AGTGGATGAATAGAAAGTATTTTATTAACGATTAAAAATTTGAACGAGATATATAAATATACATAGGGAAAGTGTGAACTAATAGTAGAAATTGAAAAAAAAAATTCAAAACCAATTATCGAAGGAAAAACTCAGCTGTCATTTTTCTATTGGAACATTTTAATGAGTTCCAAAAATTAGAAACTGGATAAGAGAATGAAACATTAATAAACTAGAACTAGATGAAAAATTCGTTTGTAAAATATATTCACCAGTAAAATATTGTTATTGACCCAATTTTGAAAATAATACATTAACTAAAGATAACTGAACAAAAATCATTGGCAAATTATTATTTAACAAGTATTAAATATATGGCAACCCTAAATCTTTGGAAGAAATTGGAACAAAGATAAGACTGAAAAAGTTTTCAAATCCCATCACAAAAATACTGAAAAATACTCAATATTAGATAACTAGGAAAACGAAGGGTTTAATAAACGACGACTTAAATAATTTGATCATAAATTATCAAATAAATTTTAAAGGAATCTTAATTATTTTTACTAGCAAATGTTAAAAATGAGGGAAAAAAATACTTAATAATATCAATACTTTTTAAAGGGAATCACAGACCGCAGAGTTTACTGACAAATAGTTTAAGCAAACTGATTATGAAATGGAGAAAAAGGTTTTTTTCTTGTTTCTAAAACAGCCAAACTTCAATGGGCGAAATTCATTAATGCGCAAACGGCTAAATTTTGAAAACGATGTGTTATCATTACTACCAAATGACCTACAGATTACATTTTATAAAATTGATTGATAGTCCTTTCGTTGATGTTTTCCATACTCTTTTTTTTATGTTATTCTGTAGATAAGATGAAAGCAACGGTAGGCAGCTTCAGTGAGGTTTCATTACAAGAGATCTAGATACGGCGATATGGGAAAATAAATGGAATAAAACTGATACCAGATATCTAACTTAACTGATTACTTTATGCATTACTGTGAACTACTGTTTGACAGATATTAATTCAAGTTGTTAAATTGGGCTGAGTTCAGTTTTCTTTGACTTTCATTGTATAAGTTTACTATACTACTATAGTGCAATATATTAACTTTAAAATTTGAAAAAAAATCCTAATTAATTTTGCTTTTAAGGTAAAAGTAATAAAAACGAAGGGATAACTGATATTAACTATTAGGTATTTTATCAATTGCTCGAACTGACGCTAGTTAAACAGATGAGATATTGTAAAAATCAATTCTCACCCCAGACAAAGGCGATGGTAAATTATATTGATAAAAAAATTGAGGAAATTATCTGTTGGATAGTATTCTATGCTTTTAAATATTAATTTCTAAATCCTAAAAATTTTGAGTTAAAAAAATAAGGAGGATTTTTATCTTGATGAATTCGGCTTACGCTAATAAAAATATAATCTTTTATCAGATAGTTAATTTTTTGTGAAATTTATTGAAATTAAATTGGGATATATATGATTAAAATAATTAAAATTTGCTTTAATGTAAATATAATACGATTGAATCTACCAAACTTATTATTTGAAAGCGAAGCAATATTGAAGCTACTGTAAATAATGGGAAAAAATGGATTAAAAAATATTGCACGGTTAAGATTCTATTATGTAAAAAAAACATATTCCATAAATGAGCTTTAAATGAATGTTTAAAAATTGCCAGTATCTTTATAGGTGTCTCAGAATATTTATACTTTATAAGTGTCTCAGAGGTTTTCAATCATTTTATAAAATACCTATAAATTCAATTTCCAAAAAAATATTACCAAAATCACTCTTACAGTGTCGTTACTGAATAATATCGTATTCGAATAAACTTATTATACTTATAAGGGAAAAGTTCAATTAATTCTTCAATGCGATACATATTTTTAAAAAATTAGCATCAGAATAATCAATTGTTTCCAAATGAAAGTAAAACATACATTTTCATAGATTTGTGTTTCCGTATTAATTTTTGAAACAGTTGCTATAACAGTCTTCGTATTTCATGATTATCTCTTTTGTTTTAAAGAGAGATTAAAAATTGGTTATAAAAATCTTTTCAGAATTTATAACTATAAATCGTAAAGCACTAATATTCATTTTATAATAGTATTTTATTTTATTTTTGAAATTAGTAGTTTATGAGGGTTTTTTTTTTTTTTTTTTTGAAAATTTATTAAGCTTCAATGTTTTAATATCAACTATAAGCATGGGGAAAAACTTTTGAATGTGTTGAATTTAATTTACACATATAAATTTAATGCTATTTTCATATGGGAAATAATAAAAACAATCTAAATATAATAAATAATAAAGCGTAATAAACCTAGCAATAATAAATGAAATCAAAATGAAAGAATTTAAAAAATATTTTTGTTGGGAAATTTTTATTTGGACTATTTCTGTTTAATTACTGGATTTTCAAACGGATTTTTTTTTCGGTATCATCAAAAAGAGATACGATAAACTAAAGAAATTAATTGTCCGTTATTCCACGCAAAAAAAATTAATTTATTTTTTGTAGAGTCGTGAATTTTTTTTCGATCGTGCAAGCATCTTTTAATCAATTTATAATTTTTTAAATTCGTTCTCGGTAGAAACTTTTTTTAATTCCTTCTCCCGTTTATCATTTCTAATTTATTAGAGTTCTTGCACTCCGTTGGAACAATACAAAATTATGTGAGGCAACAGAATTTTGAAATGATGTTGGAAAACAACTACCCACTATTTTCTAAATCGTAAAACGCAAAAAATATATATCAAAATTTATGATGATAGGTCTAACTATATAAATTTCAATGGAATTTTTTATATTTTTTTATTTAAGAAGAACATATTTTTATTTCAAAAATTACTGATTATAATTAAGATTTTGAAATTTCAATAAAACAATGATACATAAATGAAGAAAATTTAGTTACAAAAATAGTATTCAGAAAATATGATATTCTTGTCGTACATGAAATATTATGAGCTTTTAAACTAAATAATAACGTTAAATTCAATCAAAAACATTAAAATGCTTGTCAATTTAATAAAACGATTACATATTTTAAAGCAAGTAAAAATATAACATTCATTGATTACAAATTAATATGCATAAATAGAAAATACACAAACAAATACAATTTTTCTTTATTCCCAGAAACGTATGATTTCTAATTAATTTTTTCTTCCAGAATTCGATAATCCCTTATATGATTTTATTGTTATTAATTACTATTAATCCGAATTAAGAATTCAATATTTCATTAGTTTCACGAAAATAACAATGATTTCTTAGAAGTTTTGTAAAAAAAATAATTATAAAATATCATGTTTGATGAATATTTTCTGGGAGTCGCAACGAAAGAAACATTTTTTTTCTTTCAGAAATCTATGTAGTTTAAATTTATAAATTATAGAAAATATATATTACTTTTTCCTTTACGGAGACTATAATTAATAAAACTTAGCTGGCATTCTTTATCAAACAATAATAAGAAAGAAAAATCATTTCTAGTTACTGCATAGTTTTCCTGTTGAAAAAAGTTTGATTAAATATGAATTATGATGCTTGGCAACCTCCAAATATTCTTTCTCTTATTAAATAAATTTAATGAAATAGATTTTACACGTGCATTGTTTTATGTTTAATAAGTTTTTATATGTTAATACAATATTATAATTTTGCATTTTATTCCTAATTTTTTCCAAACAAAGACAATTTTGAAATTGCGCGACGATTATTCTTTCTCTTAACTTCTCTGCCAGCGAATTAAGATATAATTTCCATTTATTCATTTGTCTCCCTCCCCCTTTAAAAAATAAATTTGACAAATATTTGAAGTAACTAGCATTATATATAAAATGATATATATTGATTAGTTAGTATATATTGATATTGATTAGTTAGTTGATAATATATTTAACCATTCCAATTATTTGGTATTGCTTTGAATAAAGTTATAACTATGATGTAATAAAACCTATTAAATATATAAAGCAATTATCAAAACAAATACATTTCTACCTTAATCTAAGAAAAAGAGTTTTAATAAACTGAAGGGTTTTAAGGAAATAAAATTACTCAATTATTCACTACAGCATTTTGGACTAAAGAAATCATTAAAGTATCCGAATCTATGCAATTTGCAAGTGAAAAATGAATAGAGAAAAAAAATTTGCTCACTTTGAACATACAATTTTTACTTTGTTTTTTCGTTGAAAGCATTTTAAGAAGTATATATTTCCACTTTTTTACTATACAAATATATTAAATAACAAAAGTATATGTGTGTGTGTCCTAAAGATTATAGTGGCAATAAAAATCAATAAAATCTCTAAATTGATCATTTTTCTCATTTGTGAAATAAATAAATTAAATGTCACCTTGAAAAAATATAAATAAATAATATTTCCTTACAATAATTGCAATAGCAAAATTCAAAATATTTTTTTCAAATCGAGTACGTAAAAATATCAGTTTAGCTAACTTCTTGAGATATACAGAAAAATTAATTTTTCTTAGCACGAATTATTAAACACCAGTAAATATTTATCGACATAAATAATTGAATTTTAGTCTTTAAGCAATAAATGATGAACTGTTTAACCATAACTGAATAATACTTTCAATTCCAAGTAAAATCATTTTTCGAAGAAAAGCACAAATATACCCAAAACAGCTAAAAAAATCCATTTATACAATACTGCAGATATTGTTCCTCGGAATGTATTTTCAAACGAGAGAGATACGCAAAAACAAAATAAAACGTAAAAAGATAAACCCAGAGGGGGAGGGGAAACCCAACTTCGCAAACGATAACTCCAAGCGAACGTTCCCATTAGTCGATACGCCAAAACCCTGGATATACATCCTAGAAGGGATGCTTATAAGATTGTTGAACAAATCCCTGAACTATGTCGATAAAGAATAAGATCCAACACGTTTATCACAAAAATGGTGTGATTGTATCAGGGGAAATGCAGTTTCATATTTTATCTCAACGGGAAAAAAAATCGTTTTTAGATCAACTATGAATATGCAAAATTATTTTATCAAGCGCTTAGAGTTTTGCCTTAATATTTGTTATTTCTTACGATAAGCACAATGTAAGAAAGAGACTTTTATTTATTGAGTTTTGCATTGTGGTGATAAAATATTAGATATATATTCAATTACATGAGAGTAAATAATTTTTTTATTCATAAATGTCAGCTGTGTATTAATGATCTAAACATTTATTCAACTGCTTGATTTACGAGAATTTTCAGAAGTTATATTTAGTTTATCTCTTTTGTTTATAATTTTGCATGTAGTTTTAACGATTTTTGTTAGTATATAACGTCGGTATTTCAATATAATTTTGATTTATCGTTGCATTCATTTGTATTGTGCTAGAAATTATTTTCTTTAATAAATAAAAGCGTAAATAAATCTTTTTAAAATGTTCTTAAAAACAAAATGCCATAAAATACGTTATGAAAAATAATCGATCAGTGATATATATATATAAAATAAATTTTATAAAACCGTATTATATCTTAATAATATATGGAAAAAAATTACCTGTAATTTTATGGTATGATTGCATATAAATATATTTTTTTTAAGTTGAAGCTTTATCTGACAAAAATAAACAAAACATGAAATAAATATGATTTTAACATTTCGTTCTCTTTAATGTCTAAACAGTAGCATTTTCTCATTTATCGTAAATAAAAATAATAAAATATTAAATAATGTATAATTATGAAAGAATTCAAAAATCAATTTTAGTCGGAAATCAGATAAAAGAAATAATTCAAAATTTGAGAGAAAGATGAACTATTTTAAACCAATAATATAAAAAAAATTAACTTCAATTGAATAATTTAAGTATTATTAATATTCTAACTTTCCCGTGTTTATTAGTTCATAATTTTATTCAATAGCGTCATAAAAACAATCAAAAATGTATTTAAAATCAAAACTCTAAATGGTCAGTTATATATGTACAATAGTGTGTTAAATTAATCCATAAAAGAAATTAAAATGGAAACATATAAAAATAAACATAAAAGAAATATATTTATAGCCTTCGGGACAATTAAAAAAAATAAAACTAATTCTAGTACATAAAACGAATATTCAAGAGGACGCTTTACAAAATAAAAATCTTTTGAAATCTGATGCAAAAGAAATCGCGTAAACTATCTAAATTCTATAGTAGCAATTCAACTCTATAAAACTGCGTTTAAATCACTGATATGAATGTGATCGTGTAAATTCGAAAACTTTTCAATATTCCGTCCCTTATCATCAATCATCTGTGGTCAATTAGATCTCAATCAGCGCTATAGAGTCCGAAAAGATTGATCTACGATTCGCTGACAATTTGAAATGATGTGGTATCAAACCATAAACATGATTATTTAACGCACGAAATATTCATCCCGTTTTTAAAAGCAGTTACAGCCATGTAAAATACTGCCAATCGTTATTATTTAAAGTGTAATTTAGATCCAGATCACAATTCATATGCCATTACTTAAAAAATAATCATTACCTTCAAAATATAAATTTATTTAGTATATTCAAATAACAGGGCATTATTTAACAAAGAAGCAAGAATCAACCGTATGCATATGTATATATGTTAATAAATCCCGATTTACGACTTGAACTGAATTTAAGATTACCGTTTAAATGTATTCACGTCAATTTTTTTTATTGTCGTTGAATGGAAGTTTCTATATTTGTTGTGATTGGATTTGTTTTAATGTTTAGTTGGCTTTCTTTCTCTCTCTTTTTAAATAATAGAGTTTATTTAGAAACTAGCATTAGAAATATTTTATGGATAACAAGTCAATTATAATGAAAAGTGATTATAATTTGTTGTTTTTTTTAGTAACAATAGCATATAGCAATTGGTTCGAGCGTATAAATTATCTCTTCGATTTTTTTTTTTATATCGCAAAACGCTCTTTTAAACTATTTTAACCAAACTAACTGAATCATTTTAAGTTAAAAATATTTCATAAATTTTATCTTCTTTTTTTAAATCTTGAGCAATTTATTATGACGATAATCAATTAGCTGTATTAAGTGATTCAAATATTTTATTTTCATTTCTTTAGTGGTAAATTATTATTATTATTATTATTACTGTTATTTTAAATACACAAAATTTCGATAACATTACAGAAAAATACAAAAGAAATGCTTTTTATTTCAATATAAATTTCGCACAACGATATTAATGCTTTAATTTAAATTATTTATTAACAAATTATTTGAAAAACAAAATTTATGTATATTCCAAAGAATTAAGCTGGTGAGATTATTTTTCAATCATGCACTATATTAAATTATCAATCTTTAGTTTTGATTTAAAAAATAGTCGAAGATACACTACGTTTCTAGATATATTTCAATTTTACTCTCATAACCAATGCAATTTTTCTAATTATTTTGGTGAAAAATACATCCTTTTCCAACTACTTTCATTCTTTCTCTTATATTCATACAATTAATAAATAATTGGATTTCCTGCCCAATAAACAAAACGATACTTCACGCAAAAGGGAATGCGATATACAAAACTATGTTTTGCGATCCATACAAGGTTACATATCCAGTTTCAATAAATATCTTGTATTAATCACATGTTTGAAGCGATGGACGTTTCTATAACAGTTTGAAATAATATATGTTTGATAAATTTTCCTCCTTTTTGACATCAAAAGAAACTGTATGTTTATTAAAACTTTCCTGTAATTGATACGTTTCTTTTTTTTTTCTTCACCTCAAAGGGTGTTTTTTTTTTTTTTCATTTTATTTTTAAAATAATAAAAAGTTTCCGAAGTTTATTCGTTTTTAGCATTTGAAAAACGTAGAAACCAAAGTTCCACATTTATTTTTAAACAATTTTCAAATTTTTTAATAAATATTTTTCATTAAATCACTATAATTATCGATATACTATTTAATTCAACATATAATAAAACTCACGAGTAATCAAAGAAAAACGAAGAAAAAAAATGTAATAAATTTTTTAAATGTTAATTTCATAATTAAACGAATCTTTCGTTAATTTTTCGTTAAAATTATTATGATTTGAGGTGAAAATTTTCTTTAAAAAAACATTTTCTATAAATTTATTTCATTTTTTTCTGTTTTTGCTTAGGATAAAAATTAATTTCATTTATACAAAAATAATTTATACTTAAATGAATACAAGATTTTTTTTTCATTTTAAATTACGAGTTATATAAATTTATTCCGAAATATAATACCTATGTTCAAATATCTTTTATTATTTTTACGAATTTTAAATGCCATTTTTGGAAGGATCTTAAAATTTTATTTTATTTTTTCATTTGTAATAAAAACTTCATACATACTCAAATTTCAGGATCTAACCATTGAATAGAATTATTATATCACATTTAGTTTCCAAAACGAAACAACGTAGTAATTTTGAAGAAAACATTGGGTTTTGAAAATTCCAATTCTATTTTGATAAACATATTTGAACGGTCATAACAAAAATATTTTTGATTTTTTTATGATATGAACGAACTCATGACTATCAAAAACTTATTCTCTTTTCAAATAATTTTCTTATTTCTAATCTCATGTAGTTATTATAACATTAAAAAAGGAGACGATCGTTAAATTCTTAACTAGCAAATTCCGCATAATTTTCATGAAAAACAATATTTAATTTTTAAAGAGTAAATTATGATTTATATGACATTCATAAACCACGCAAATGTTCTGTTTGTGATTAAAAGACTCAAAATTGAAGTATATTGGACAAATAAACAGCAACTTATTAGTTTAACGCTCAAAGTTATTATTATTGAGTTGGTTATTCATTTGTAGGGTTTACACGTAACAATCTTATCAAATTGTTTTTGAATATTATTGAGTTAGTACGTAAATTATTTTACAATCGATATTATAAGAAAATGCAGTATTCTACATGCGTTTAAAGAAAATACAAAAAATATTATATATATGTTTGGAAAAAACTTCTGCTAAATACATAAATACACATCTGATCATAATTTAAGAACGAAATGCATATTAAAATTTTTCCTCTAATATCAGTCATTACTATTTTACTTTTTCATTATCAGTCATTACTATTTTGTTTTTCATTATTGGTCATTACTATTTTATTTTTCGAATCAGTCATTACTGTTTTATTTTTCATTATTAGTCATTACTATTTCATTTTTTAATATCAGTCATTACCATTTTATTTTTCATTATCGATCATTACTAATTGATTTTTTCAGTATCAGTCATTACTATTTTATTTTTCATTATCAATAATTATTATTTTATTTTTTCGGTATCATTCATTACTATTTTATTTTTCATTATCAGTTAGTTATTACTATTTCATTTTTCAGTATCAGTCATTACTATTTATTCTTCAACATCAGTCATAAATAATTTGTTTTTCATTCAATATCATTATGGATTTTTTGCCTTTAAAGTAAGGACATATTTTATGCTCCAAACAAATGAAATAAGCTAGGCACTCACCTGCAGATGGTAGTTTGACTAAACACATTGCCATAGAGGGTTCCTAAGGCTAGACCAACATCTGCCTGGGTAAACCCCAACTTTATGCGTCTCTGCTTGAACTGTTTCGCGAACTGTTCCAAATCGTCCGAGCTAGGGGCTTCTTCTTCGGACCCATCAGGGTGGTGCCTAGGGTCCAGCATGTCTCCGTGCAGGTGGTGATGCGGATGCTGATGGGGCTGGTGATGATGATGGGGGTCGGGATGGTGGTGAGAGTGCTGCATTTCACGCATCCCCGGGTGAAGTTGACCACCACCCCCATGCGACAGCATTCCATTCATTGCCCCGTAATGGTGTTGCAAGGGCGGCGAACCATTCGGGCTGGGGCTCATGTGGCCACCCATGTGACCAGTCGCCCCCAGAGAGGAGGGATGCCAAGGAGCCCCCATGTGCTGGGCCGGACGGTGGTGCAGTGTACCAGGATGGATGTCACTCGGCTTGATGTCCTGGCCGCCTGGTCCATGCAGTCCCATGCCTCCACCTGTGGACCATGGAGAAGGATCACTGTGGGGCAGGCCCACCCACTGGTGGTGAGGGGCCAGTGCATGCCCGTTGGGTCCATGATGGGGGTTCGGTGGCATGTATTTCATCTCCGGTGGTTCCCTGCCATAACTCGCTTGCGATGTGGCCACCTGCATGCCTTCATGGATTACCGCGTTGTACGGATTGGCAGGACTCGTGGCCATGATGCCATGGAGATCAATCGTGGAAAAACGTGCGGACGATAAAAGTCCGTCCGGGCCCCAATCTTTCGTCGTGCTTTCTGTGAGGAGTACCAGTTCGAGACCTTCCCTTCTCTCCTCCCTAGCAGGTGCTCCGAGCTTCACCCTAGCGGTTGGCACAGCCGGCTCGGTATTCGAGCTGACTCGCTTTTCTCAGTTCTTTTTTTGTGTTCGAAAACAGAAGATTCACAATGGTGGAACTTGAGTCTCTATCGAGAGTCTGTCATTACAATTCGATGCGGCGAGATGCTTAGAGTTGGTTGGCTTACAGTAAAAGATGGCACTCGCGGGAACAAACAAACACCTGCCGAATGGGCGACGATAATTGCTGGTACAGACGAGGTGTCGCTTGTTTACTTTAGAGATGGGCACCTCTCTTCCAAGAAGATGTTGGTTTTTTTATCACCGACCGACCGACTGGGTCTTTAAATTATTTATTTATTTTTCCGTCCGTCTTTCACGACAGTCTGTCCAAAGAATTATTTACCGTCTCGCATTCACACAAAACTGGGCAGGGAATGGGCATAGCGACGATTCAAGGCGTCGTTTACCAATTACGGGGTGGTCCGGCGCGAGCGATTAAACACCACAATTGCGAGAGCACGCCAAACGACTCTACTGAGAAGGATGCGTGTGTGCGGGTACAGGAGAGCTGACGAACCGCGAATCTTCACCGCAACCGTTCGATCCTGCTTTTGCAGCCGCCTTCCACTGGTACCCGTCTCGGCTGGCCGGGAGAAGTCGTAGCCTGATTGGTGAGCCAATCCGAAGAGCTTATTGGTCGGATGTTTTGAGTTTTTCTTTTCTTTCTTTTTTTCGGGTCGGGAGGAGAGGGGGGGGAGATGACGCGTTGCGTGAAACGTGACGTTGCCTTGGCGACGTCTTTCCCGCGTCACGTGACTCCTTGGGTGGGTGCAAGGTTGCGTCACGGGGCGGGGTTAGAGTCGGCGAGGCGGGATTTCGTCTCGCTTGATTGACATCTGCATGCTAGCAGGAGAAGAAAACACCTGAAAAGTTGGGAACCCGCTCCAAGAGTTTCCTCCGCTGAGGGAGAAGGTATGTTTCTCTCCTTTAGCTATCCCTACTCGAATGTAATTTTTGGTGAAGATGAGTTGCTGGATTCCTGGCATTTAACCTCTAACCTCACCCCTCTTATCCTCACGAAGTTTCTCTCTCTTTTTTTCTTTTTTAATTATACTAAAAAGGCTCCGAAGTCTTTTTTCTTTAGGCCACCATCCTCTTTTTTTCATTATTCCTTTGCTGCCTGATATTTCAGCAATACTGAAAAAAAAATACTTGCCGATGAAATTAATTCTGATTTTTTTTTAAAAAATTATTACATGTAGTAAATTGTGTTTACAAAAAATATCAATTTTTATATTTTTACCCCCTTTTTTAAAGAATTTTTTCATTTCCATTAATTTTAATAAGCAGAATCATTGATTTATTATTAAAATATTTTTATAATGAAATGTTTATATATTATTGCATAGTAAAAATATTGCAATTTGGGGAAATTTTTTATTAAAATAAATTCTGAATAATTTCATTCATGTTATTGATGTAATACTTGATGAAAATGTATAATCTTGATATTTTATAAATTCGACATGTGAAATTAAAAGTTTCAAATATTTAAAAAACATTTTAATTTCTTTATATTTATTTTTTAAGGAATTTTATTTTATGTCAGAAAATTCAATATTTGAAATCACTGATTTTTTTAAAACTTTAATTAAGAAATAATATTTTGGAAAAATTTTATTTTTTATAAAGTCTTTTTTGAATTTAAAGATAAAAGAATAGTAGTACATTCTTGCTGAAACTAACCCAGAAGAATTTATTCCGAAAAAAATAAATTTAAATGTCATAAATCAATCCAACATATCACAAGAATTGAATTGGTGAAAACTCATAAACTTTTACAGGAAATCCTACAACAAATCAACAACAATTTGTCTTCCTTTTTTTTTCTTTTGTCTTCTAAAAAGTATTTAAAAGGAAGATAATGTTTTGAATGAAAAAAAGGAAGAAAATATAGCATATTTTTATACATTATATAAAGTATTAATATATAATAAATATCCTAATTCTTATATATTATATAAAATTTATCTATATATATCGTATATTATATAAAAATAATATCTTTCTTTCATATAAAAATGTATATTTATATAATATATATTTCTTACAGTCATTTGAATTGATATAAACAATCCAATGATCAAAATAGATTATGATGCATCAAACACCAAATGTAATAAAAATCTCTACTCTTAACTTTAACTACTTTCACCAAACCTATGGGAAAAAAAAGATATTTTAGAAAATAAAAGTATTCATTTAAAAATCTAAGACAACACGAAAGCAATTTAGAGAGAGAAGAAAAAAATAGCTTTTGCCAATGGTCGTTGATACTTTTAGTTGATATCACATGAAAATCTACGTAATACCAAATCAGAAGTTAGTAAAATAGCATGCATTTCTATGCATCTTAGGACAATAGAAACAACCCCTTCGAATAAATTTAATTTTACTTTTAAAGAAAATATATTCCACAAGAAATAATGAATCAAATATGTGCAAAACTGTAGTCGGCTTCAAATTTATCTATTACTTATAAACGCAGTAGAATTATATTCATGACTAATTGGGCATAAAAGACATTTTTTCCACACCCATTGCCTCTTTGTATAATCATTGCCTTTAAAATTTTAAATATTCATTGTTTTCTTTCCTCTCCTATTAATCGATTTTTTAATGCTTTAAAGATACCTCCGTATTCATTAGTGTTCTGAGCCAATATTAGTCTTAAATTGTACATCTATATCATCATGAAATGAGAATTGTTAGATTACTAAAACTTGAAGTTTGTTATTAAGGATGAACTAGGATAATAGATAATATTTTCCGTTATTTATATTTCAAGTTCAAAATTATTAAATAATGTTTTTTTTTCTATAGTTTTTAATTAGCGAACAAGTATCAACTCTTTATAAGGATAAAATCCACTATAATTGATCAAGAACTTTATGCACTTGTTGGACCAACTATCTAGTAGATAAGATTAAATCAATCAATATTTTCTTTTAATTTATCATACTTTAAAGTACTAGAATTGGAATTTTTGATTAGAATGCTCATTTGCATTTTTAATTTAATCAAATACAAAGAAAAAAACTGCAAAGGAATTTCAAATTTTTGACCCAAAATATTGTAATATCATAATGTTTTCATATTAAAACCATTGTTTATTATCGCCTGCGTTTTTCTAATATTATTTATCCATTTTTTATACTCGTAGATCAGATTTACTAACTCCAAAAATTATCATATTAACGCAAAACGAAAGATACTTTCGATAAATTTTTGACCTCAGTTCTCGAGGAGGTCTTTAAAATTAAACATATTTTTAAAATTTTCAAGCTAATACCCACATTTTTGCATGCAATGCAATATATGTAAATTCTTCTGAACGCACAAGTCATACTGTGAAAAAGTTATCATCAGTTAGACTAAGCATTAAGCATGCCAATAGCGAATAAAACATAAAAATAGACTGCACCAGCCGTTGCATTGTAAATTTTGAAATGGTTACTATTCTCGTTAATACACTAAAATAAAATTAGTAGCACTAAAAATACAATTCATAATATTATGAATTTAAAGGTGCCATAAAAATATTTTTGAGCGATAAATGTTCCAAAATATTTAAAGAAAAACATCAAAGATTTGATTAATTTCAAATAAATTGAATAATTCACGAATTATCTTATAAGCATTATCAAATTTCAAGTAATCAAATCAAATGATAATTATTTAACAGGACATTTTTTTTGTGTCAGTGAGATATTTTACTCACAACTGAAGCTTAAATATATCTAATTAGTAATTCTAAGAAGAAAAATTTAGAATTCAGCCCTAAGCATCGGAAATCGAAAGTAAAAAAAAAAGAAAATAATCCTAAAAAGATAAAAATTAAATATTACTTAAAGTATAATGTAAAACAATAAATTTTAATTCTTATCATTTTATAAGGCAGCCTCTAAATATAACTTCTTAGAACTAATACAAAGCCAAATGCAAGAGAAATTTTTAGGTAAAATAGATAATCTATAAATATTTTTCAATTCCTACTATTAAGTCACACTCTCCCTATATACATATATCTAATTCAAATTTTCATTCGTTTATAAGATACTTTCTATTCATTCAATCAAATTCAAATATTTTTGAACTTGTAGTGGATGGCATTTGATGTTAATACAGTTTTTTCGAATATTAATTCGAAAAAACTGTATTAATTAAACTGTATTAATTTTTTATTAATTAATTACAAACTAACTTTCTCACCTTTATAATAGTTCTTTATAGTAGTTGTGATTGTTATGTCGGGATACTCTGAGTTGAATTCGCATCCCTTGTGCTGCGAGTTCGAGCCTATTCACAAAGTTCTCCACGTCGGGAGTTATGCTGCTGGGGGGTGCTGAGTCAAAGTTCGTTATCCGGGTGCTCAGGGGTCCATACCATCAGGAGCTATTGCACTCAACCATCCGTAGTAAAGCGGAATACGAGAACAAAAATTGTAATTATTTAATAAAAAGTAAATAAAAGAAAAATTTTCTTAACTTCATAAATTTTTCCCAATATCCGAAGTAGGAATTGATGTAATTTTTTTATATACTTGTTTCTATAGTTCTTACTTCATTAAAGCATACAAAAAATAAGAAAATATGATTATTTCAAATAAATAAAAGGAACACGAATATTATAGTAAACAAATAAAAGTGTTGTTTTATGAGAATCACGTTTTAAACTTTAAAAAAAAAACATTTTCGGTTGTGAATTTCTTTTTAAAAAATTAAATCTTTAACTGATGTTATTCGCGAAAGATTGTTTGTTTGTGAAGAAACGGAAACCGCATTTTAAAATAAACTGTACCTTGACACACACACAAAAAAAACTGTGTTAACGAATTCATCACATTTATGTGATGAATTCGTTAAAGGCGCTTTCACGTGCCGCAATGACATTTACATTTACGAACCGAAAAAGAATATTCAATATCTTGTCGTAGATTTCACGATACATGGTTCATGTTTGTTTTATATCCATTTTATTCGCCACGAAATAATCGGATTCGGTTTTTTTATTTTCATTTACATAAAGTATTTTTTGTATGAAAGGCATCCATGCGTGCTGTCAACGGTAGGGGGAGGGCCGTGGGTTAAAAACTCCGTCCCTTAATCCATGGATTCCGTTCGTGATCGTAACCGCTGTATCGTAAATATTCCCTGACCACTTCCGGACTCGGGTTATCCAAATACTTAAGTGGATGTTGCGATTCTTATGGGCAAGGGGGAAATGATAAAAGAGAGTGAGGTAGCATATTCCCGAGTATCAAAATGCTAATAAATATTTATTTGATTTGACGATGAATAGTTGGTTTAGCTGCCGCCTTCGGCGACCAACTCTTCATCAACCATATTAATAGTATATATTAATCAGTCAATAACTTTGAAGAATAACATCTTGCCGCAGTAAAGTTTTATTTTAATTATACATGAATGAAGAACGTTTCGATTGATTAGCTATATATACAAAAAGTGAAATTTATTCTGATTAATAAGCTATAATTGCAAAGTAGCTGAATTTATTGATTAACTATATTTGTAAAGTAGCGAAATTCATTCTCAGTTATTCACTGTATATCTTAAGTAGCGAAATTCATACTGATTGATTAGCTATGATTGCAAAGTAGCGAAATTCTTTCTGATTGATGAGCTATGAGTGCAAAATAACGAAATTCAATCTGAGTGATGAGTTATGTTTGCAAAGTATCAAAATCTATTCCGATTGATTAATTATATTATCGAAGTAGCGAAATTCATTCTCATTGATTCACTGTATTTGCTAAGTAGCTAAACTCATTTCGATTGATTAGCTATGTTTGAAAAATAGAGAAATTCATTTTGATTGATGAGCTATGTTTGTAAAGTAACAAAACTCACTCTGATTGATTGGCTATG
>JAOUZG010035770.1:2283115-2294721 GCA_026289955.1 Argiope argentata
ATTATGGAATTTTTGTTTTGATGGATATATAAATATAATTATACTAAGGAATTATAAGTTCATTCTTATTATAGTTCAAACTCTGAAATTTGTTTTATACATTAATTTGTTTATAATTATTTTTTTAAATTTTAATCTATGCTCTATTTTTTTTCTTTTACCTTCCCAAAAATATTTACATATATGAAATTAATTTTGGCAACAGTTTGTAGCATCATTATTAAGAAAATATATATTTAATTATGAAATTTTTGTTTTTATGGATATATAAATATAATTATAATAAGAAACTATAAGTTCATTCTTATTATTGTTCAAACTCTGAAATTTCTTTTATACATTATTTTGTTTATAATTATCTTTTTAAAATTTTAATCTATGTTCTATTTTTTTTTCCTTTTCCTTCCAAAAAAATATTCGCATATATGAACTTAATTTTGGCAACAGTACAAAGTGTATTAAAGTTTTATTCAGAATTAAATTCATATGATCATAAATGTAAATTTTTATTAAGTGAATAAAAATTTCATTCAGCTTTCTATTATTATACGTTTTAAAATCAAACATTTAAATCTTAATTCAATTTTTATCGAAAATTCTTTAGCGGAAAGTTACATTTTTTTTTCTTGTACGATAAGTTAACTCAAAAAAAGTTTAATAATAATGAATGTTTGTTATAATATAAGATCTAATTTGAACATTTTATAACAGTATTCGATATATATATTGTTTTACTTTCTTCTATACAAAATATGAAGGAAATATGGTGGTTATCAGAAAACTCGAACTGTAGTTTCGAATTTTCGGTACTTTTCCGTTAGACGGCCAACAGCGAAAAATCGCCAGAGAAATTTGGCGGAATTCTACATTATTTGGCGACTTTTCGCTTTAAAATCCCGGTAAGAAATTTGGCGGAATTTTACATTATTTGGCGAATGTTTCGCTGCTGCCCGGCTAACGGAAAAGTGCCGAATTTTCAAGATATTGTCGATTCACCACGTTTCAGACTTTACTGAGTCTGAAAAATACATTTAGGGTATTTTTTCTGTCTGTCTGTGAGCCCATAAATTCAAAACCTCTTTGAGCTGGACGGTGCATGGAATAATATCACATGTCCAGATTTTTATCAAATTTCAAGCTAAAATTATTGACAGAAATTCTGTTTATCTAGCTATTCAAATGAACTCTATAATTACAAAATGCAAAGAATAAGGCAGACAAAATTTCGTATTCAGGTTTAGCATCTAAAATAAAGAGTTACCAAATTTTGAGCCAAATCCAACAAACGGTTGACCGTCAGTCAGTCTGCACGTTAGCATGATTGTAACCGAAATAATTTAAAAACTCCTTGCCTTGTATGAAATTAAGGATACTTGGTATCTATTTTTGTGTCTACAACCGTAGTTTTGGGGCAAATTTTGTTATCCATCGATTAAAAAGCTGTTCAAAATATATATTCTCTCAATAGATTCTGTAAAAATGCTAGATATACACCAAACTTCAACATTTCGTAACTATTGTTCACCAATGCTATGCAAATGGTACCCAATTTTATGAGGAAGAAAGTCAACCAGGTTCTCCGACCTACCCAAAGGCACACGGAATATACCCAAAAACTGAATGACCGGATTGCAGCAACAGCAACACTGGCGGAAATTGTGGTTGAATCTTAAGGGCCGTCACCGGTCACAGTACAACTCTTCCCGTAGGAAGTACAAATGGGAAGAGCCAATCCTCTTCTTATTTGTGTATCCTCCAGGGTGGCAAGATCCAACCATCATCTGGAAGCATCTCATCCTCAATTA
Source organism: Argiope argentata (assembly GCA_026289955.1). Lineage (NCBI taxonomy): Eukaryota > Metazoa > Arthropoda > Arachnida > Araneae > Araneidae > Argiope > Argiope argentata. The sequence continues at coordinate 2,284,921 of JAOUZG010035770.1, forward strand.
CGAGGTATCCTCCTCGAGGGGATTATGCGGAGGGGAGGGGATCCTTCATTGCAGAGCATGCGAGAAAATTTCGGGAAGACTACTCCAGCTGGTTTGGTTATCATATTCATTTAACTGTATATTGCAGCGTTTGGGAATTATTCCTTTTATACAAGTTTGGGATACAATAATTCTTTTAAAATCAGTCTCTTAGTATGCATGCAATAACTGTTCGATTTAAAAATAACTTTTAAAAGTTATGGTAATTCAGGCTAGAAAAATGAGTAGGAATCAAATTGCGTTGCTAAATAGAAATGCAATTTTATTAAACTGTTACTTTCTGCAACTTCAAAAGATATTTTAGAATTTGCAGTGATTGTTGAACCAAAGATAGCATAGAAAACTATTGGCAGTCTCATTAATTACACCAACTATAAATTTTGGCATTGTGGTCAGTAAACCAGTGAAAATATTTCCTCCAAATTCTTTTTTTATATTTCATTATAAAGATAAGCCGGCGTCCTGGCTTAAAGGTAGCGCGTCTTCCCCCATGATTTGGACGCCTCAGTTTCGAGTCCTGGTTCGGGCATGGTTGTTCTTCTCCTATCTACCAAAAAAAGGAATCATAAACATGATTAGATTTCTAATTGATCATGGAGAACTATTACAGTTCGATTAAGCTTATCAGTTTTAGAGTAATAATTAATATCACGCATTTTTATAATAAATCCTTTTAACCCTTCAAGTTACTAATTTTTTTTATTCCTTCATATTTTCATCCATACTGTACATTATGATATTCATTTATCCAATTTTTTTTGTACTCCAGACCTTCTTCACTCTAATTTTTATCACTTATTGTTATGTTATATGTCTGTGTATTTTGTCTTTTGTATGCTACTTTCTAACAGATTACTGTGTGATGTTTTTTTTTTAAATAAAGTCCACCTACATCTATACCAAACCGGAAAGGGGCCATTTGAGCCCTAGAAACGGAAGTGTGGCCTGGTGTTAAATGTTAAATGTGTTCTATCTGTGAATTGTGCAAATGAGCCCCCTGTAAAAAGGGGTTACGTCGCATGGGTTACTAAAACTTATTCTTGGTCCTAGATGGTGATACTGAAAAATAAGAGAAGCTAACACTCGGTTTAAAATCATTCACTTCATGAGTGGGCTTACCTAGTGACAAGTGTCATAAGAAATAACAATAATAAAGACTACATTTCCCTTTTTACGCCTAAATTTGTTGGTCTACACCAAAGAGGTGAGCGTTTGAGAGAGTTAAGATATTCATTTTCAGAATCTTTCAGAAGAGCGTTTAGTGCTTCATATAATAATAATAAAAAAAATTTTAAAAAGAGAAACAATATACAGTTTGGGGAAATATTTTTCGACCGATTGGAATAAGAATTTGAGTTAGAACAACAATTTTAGCGGCAAGATTATGCATCAGAGTTCATTCATCTATGTCGATGCATTTTTGAGTCATCGCATTTGCATGTATGCAAAAGTACGCTCCTACAGACGGTCAACCATTTCACTGATTTGATTGCAAATCTGATAACAATCTATATTTTAAATGCTAAAACTGTGTGCTAAATTCCACTTATCTAATTCTCTGTGCTTTTTGGTTATCGTGTTTACATGCGTGCAAATCTACAGATCTACAGATGGACAACTTGTTTCGCTCAAAATTTAATACGATTTTAAATTTTAAAGTCTAAAACTGTGTATCAAATTAATTAATTAGCTCTTTGCATTATCATATTCGTTCAGATAGTTGATGGCCATTAATTCAATTAGTTGGCATTCAAAATTTAATAGAAATTAAAAATGATTTGTTTTAAAGTCAAATACCACATTTGATTCATTCAGCTTAAGGCTTTTTTGAGTTATGGCATTTACACGTACAGACCCACAGGCAAACATAACTTGAAATAAAGATTAAATCAATGTATCATGTCGGAACATCATTTCTTGAACGGCCAAGCGCCATGTGCTCATGCGAGTTAAATTATGTTTTCATTCATTTTGATCGTTTCATCGAATGAGTCACTTTAGTATTGAAAACGATCCAAAAAAAAAACTTTGTCTCGCATTTACTGTTTGAAAAAATATCCCATTTCCTATTTATTTTATTTCATATAATCACGTGCTCGAAAATGACATTTTTCTAGGTTTTATTTGCTGCAGTCATTAAATTATTTTTTTAAATCAAACCTTTTGTAAATGCAATTCCTAGACGTTATGAAAAGTTGATTTTTTGAGATGCTCGTGCAGATAATAAAATTTTTATTTTTCGTCTACGGATTTCTGTCTACGCCACAAATCTCGTTCCGAAAACAATATCATGTTCTGGCGTGATAATAAAATTAAAGTAGAAGAATCTAGCCCAGAACATTTTCATGCTGTGATAATCGAGACTAGACATTTAAATCTCTTTTAACTTTTCCTAAGGTAATTTATTGAGTTTTTTTTATGAGAATTGATCTAGAGCATGAATTATTAGAGATCTAACTTAAAAAACATTGCTTGTAATCCCAGTTTGCTTATAGTCCTAGCACACTTTTGGTTGAATAAGCATACAAAACATTTTTTTCAATTCCTACTATTTTTTCACACTTTCCCTATATATATATATATATATGTATGTATGTATGTATGTATGTATATATATATATAGTTCAAATTTTCAATCGCTAAAAAATACTTTTTATTTATACAATCATGTTCAAGTAAAAATTTTTAAACTTTTTGTGGATAACATTTGATGCTAAAACAGTATTTTCGAATATTAATTCATAAATTATTTTTTAATTAATGAAAAAGCTAACATTCTGGTCTTATAATAATTGAAATTGTTAGGTCGGGATAGCCTGGTTGGTAGGGCGTTGGATTCGCATCCTTTCTGCTGCGAGTTCGAACCTGGTCGCAAAGTTCTCCATGTCGGGAGTTTTACCACTGTGAGTACTGAGAACACGAGAGCAGCAATGGTAATTATTTAATAAAAAGTAACTTTAATAACAATTTTCCTAACTTCTTAATATTCAAAGTCGGTATTGATTTTAATTTTTTTTATTGAAAAAAGTTTTTTTTATATTATTTGTTATTAAATAGCTGTATATACTGAAATAAATGAAATGATTTATTATGAAAAATTAATCAAATGATTATCTACAATTATTGGTTATTATTCCTAATAAAATCTAAACTTATTGATGATTATATATATAATCACCAGTTTATTACATTTTCCATAACATATACATATCTATACAATGACATATTTACTTACGCGTACTGATATCGATTCGATTCCTAATTTTTGCCCCCTTCCCTATTCGAATATTTTTCTTTCCATATTATAATGGATATGTATAATTAAGGAAAGACATAAAGAGGGGGGTTCTAAAATAAGCAAGAAACAAATTTAGAAAGTGACCAAGTTATTCGTGCAACAAAAGATATTGTTTATCATGTCTATCGCCTCATTTTAAAAGCAATACTGTCAATGAGTTCATTTTTATTCCTATAACAAAGAGCTGACAGCAGATGAGCTTGTGAAGATGCGTGAATAAATCCCTACAAAAGAACCCGACGCTTGAGATTCAAATCCGCTGTAAAAGCAACTGACATTCGAAAGCTTGATAGATAATCTCTGATCGTTTGATGAAAGATTTTCAGACAACAGAATCTAATGAGGGACATTTTCTTCATACGAGGCGAAGAATACAAATAATTAACTTGCTGTTGTAATATATGTGCCGGTTGTTTGTCGAATTAGACTACACTGAGATATACGTGAGTTACAGTGTGGATTCAAGAAACGGTGGACGTTAAGTGATAGTTAGTGACTCCCTCCCCCTATTGATTTCCTTTGGCATGTTTTGCTCGGAATAAATCTGTAGATTCTTTTTTTAGTGTTGTTGTTGATCAACGTGAGTTTATCTTGGCAAGTGTTAGTTATTTTATTTCTCTACGTGAATTCATTTTTGAGTTTGTTAGAGTCATTATTTGTCTTCGTGAATATATTTTTGTTGGCGTTATTATTGCACTAAGTGAATTTATCTTTATGAGTATCAGTGTTATTATTGCTATACGTGAGTATATCTTTGTGTGTGTTACTATTGGTCTATGTGAATTTATTTTTGTGAGTATTAGTTTTTTTTTTTTTTTTTTTTTGGCCTACGTGAATTTATTAATGACATTGTTAGTGTTATTACTGGTCTACGTGAATTTCTTTTTGTGGACATTATTATTAGACTAAGTGAATTTAAACTTGGGGGTATTAGAGTTACTATTGGTGCATGTGAATTTATCTTATTGAGTGTGAGATGTTATTATTGGTATACGTGAGTATATCTTTATATGTGTTACTATTGGTCTACGTGAATTTATCTTTGTTAGTGTTAGCTTTATTATTTATATACGTGAATTCATTTTTGAGAATGTTAGTGTTATTATTATCTAGTAGAATTTATTTTCGTGGGCGTTATTATTGGACTAAGTGAATTTATCCTTGTGGCTATTAGAGTTATTACTGATGAATGTGAATTTATCTTTGTTAGTGTCAGTGCTGTTTTGGTATACGTGAGTATATCTTTGTGTATGTTATTATTGGTCTACGTGAATTTATATTTGTGAGTGTTAGCTTTATTATTTATGTAAGTGAATTCATTTTTGAGATTGTTAGTGTTATTATTGGTTTACGGGAATTCATTTTTGTGGGCGTTATTATTTCACTAAGTGAATTCATCCTTGTAGGTATTAGAGTTACTATTGGTATATGTGAATTTATCTTTGTAAGTGCCAGTGTTATTATTGGTATACGTGAGTATATTTTTGTGTGTGTTACTATTGATCTACGCGAATTTATCTTTGTGAGTGCTAGTTTTGTTATTTGTCTACGTGAATTCCTTTTTGAGATTTTTAGTGTCATTATTGGTCTACATGTGTTATTGGACTAAGTGAATATATCTTTGAGTGTGTTACGATTGGTCTACGTGACTTTATCTTTCTGAGTGAAAATATTGGTCGACAAAATTTATCTTATGAATGTTATTTTATAATTTTCTTAAATTTATCTTGTCAGTGTTATTATTAGTCTAAGGGAGTCTATTTTCTATAGTGGTAATTTTGTGTTATTGTTTTGCGTAAATTTATCTTTGTGAGAGTTAGTTGTATTATTTGTCTACGTGAATTCATTTTTAAGATTGTTAATATTATTATAGGTCTACGTGAATTTATTTTTTGTGGGCGTTATTTATTGCACTAAGTGAATTTATCTCTGAGGGTATTAGAGTTACTATGGTTTATGTAAATTTATCTTAGTGAGTGTCAATGCTATTATTGGTACACGTGAGTATATCTTTGTGTGTGTTACTGTTGGTCTACGTGAAATTATCTATTAATTTATTTTTGTGGGCGTTATTATTACACTATTTGAATTTTCTTTGAGGGTATTATAGTTATTATTGGCGTATATGAATTTATCTTTATGAGTGTCAGTGTTATTATTGCACTAAGTGAATTGTCTACATGCATTTATTTTTGTGTTCATTATTATTGGACTAAGTTGATTTATCTTTGAAGGTATTAGAGTTGCTATGGTTTATGTAAATTTATCTCTGTGAGTGTCAGTGTTATTATTGGTATAGTGAGCAAATCTTTATGTGTGTTACTGTCTTTCTGTGTGTTAGTATCGGACGACAGAATTTATCTGTGGGGTTAGTAGCGTTATTTTGTAATTCATGTACATTTATCTGGTCAGTGTTATTATTTGTCTAAGGGAATATATTTTCCAGAGTGGCAATGTTATTATTGGCGTATTTGAATTTATTTATTTGTGTATTATTATTGGCTTACTTAATTTTATCTTTGAGGGGTGCTATTATTCGTTTACGTGAATTTATCCTTGTAATCATTAGTATTATTATTGACATAGGTGGATTTATCTATGTGAGTGTCAGTCAGAGTGTATCTTTGTGAGTGTACAAAAATAAATAGAGGAAAAATAATAAGGTTATTATAAAGATTCAAATTATTTAATTGGGGGCTAACAAGCTCTGCATATACGATAGATGAATAAGCTTAACTTTACTCGTAAGCCAGATCTGTACAATGTATGAAAAGTATTTTACTTTTCGAACTTGTAATGAAACTCAGAATTACTGAAAAGGACGAAAGCGGATCGTTGAGAAATAATAGTATTTTACTTCTGAGCTAATTTATTCAACTGATGATAAACAAGCTCAGCTTTGATCATAAGTCTGTTCTAATGGGAGGGAAGAATGGAAGATGGTGATACTGAAGTGGATAATCTCGAGCTCAGCGCATTTTCCCCGAACATTGACGTTGATTTAATACAAAATAAATATCTGTTGTGAAGAAAATCTTACCACATACTCAATAAATCATGACTCTGAAGGTAATTGAGAAAATGTCATAAGTTTTGAAAATCAAAATACAAAGTATTTTTAAATGTTCGTGGTTTTAAACCCTTTTTTTTCAAACAAAAGCAACAAGATGCTCTATCTCTCATACAGTCGGAGTCCTGGACAGAGGTAACGTGCCGTCCTCATAATCTGGGTTTCTCTGGTTCTTTACCTGGTTACGGCATGGTTGTTCTTCTATGTACTATCTGTAAAGTGTGTGAATGCGCCCCTTCTGTAAAAAGGGGCTGTGCAAGCGAATGGGATGAGTGTGTAGCTATGTCGTACTCTTGGCCCTAGTTGGTGCTACTTGAAACAAGAGATGCTTATTTCGTCTTAAATCCACTGATGCATCATTGGGTTTGTCCATGGCAAGGACCCTTAATATTAACAATAATAACTATACTATGTAACCCGATAATGTCAAAGTATTTAAAAAAAACATTGAATTTTATTTTGGCCTTGAAAAGGACTTTAGAATAAATGCTAACTTCTTTTATATAACGCAACATATCGAGTACAATGCAACTCGATCTCTGAAAGTGATTGAAATGACAAAATTGTACTATAATAACATTCAAGCTTACCATGCGCATCAGGTTGATACCGATCTTGGAACAACGCATGACAGCTTTCCGAGACCAAACGAAAGCTAAATCACTCCCTTTGATCAGATCTTGACACTGAGTGTGATCTAATTGTGCATCGTGCATCACAATTTTCTCCCAATCCATCAATGTATTTGGCAGAAAGTATGCATTTTTTTTTCAGCCAACATTCCACGCATGGACGCGTTTTGCAACAAAACAACTAAATCCGCTTCAACCAGAAAAATTATTTGTAGTTTTATTTGGGAAAAATGTTTTCATTCGATTTTTATCATTAAATCAGTATGCGTTTTTAAACAAAAAACAGTGGATATAAATATTTAAATTTAAAACTAAAAAAAAATATGTCATGGATTGCGATTTAAATAAAGGGTTGAAGTCAACAAGTTAAAAAGCAATATATCCTGGGAAAAAATCGCCAATAAGACAAATACATCGATTTTAACTTTTGTAACTGTGATGAGATTATATTTAATGGTTTACTGTTCACTTAAAAATGATAACAATTCGCGACAATTAGGTTTCTCTAATCTAGCTTCTAATCAAACTGACGCAACTTTTGATAACTGTTCTGTTTAGAATGATAACTTCTAATGCGAATACTCGCCAGTCATGGTTTCCTGAATAAATAAACAAAAGACATGATAGCTTTTTTTAAATTTATTTGCTTTTGATAACAGTTGAAATCTTGATAGCAATTCTTAAGTTAGAGTAATATGAGAACAACAACCATCAAGATTTTCTTAAATAAGGTCACGGGGGAACATAATGAAAATTTCGGCAAAATAACAGGTAATAATAAGAACAAATTTCCTGATGATATTCTTCAATGGAATCCTTTCTTATGTAAGTGATGCGCAAAGGCATCATAGTAAAATAACTTTGAAATTTTTTCTGCATTTCTTTTATTCTTTGCTTTCGGAGCTGCGCTATAACACAAAAATAACAATATTTAAGAATTGATAGTAATACTTTTATTATGTTAATATCTCTAATCGGTCCAAAAATGCATAAAAGTTGAGAAAAAAATATAGAATATTAAATTATGAAGAGCTTTGTATTTTTTAAAAATTTTCTTTGTATTGAAACTCTATTGTTTACTAGACCAAAAATACATGACAAAAAAAGTGGGGGGGGGGGGAGTTTTGAGAAAGGAAAAAAAATATTGTCCCTTCAGAAAGAGATACAAAACATTCTGAAACAGGACATACATATTTAAAACGTACTTCCACCCCCAATTTACTTTTTTTGATTTCTCTACAATAAATAATCCATGACCTGATCGTAATAATACTGCCTACGGAAAGGATTGTACCGTGGCCGGTGATGGCCCTTAAGACTCAACCACAGCTCCCGCCAGTGTTGCTGTTGTAGCGGTCCGGTCGTCCAGTGTTTTGTTTTGTCCGTCTGCCTAACGGTTAACGGTTTAGCAGTTTGTTTATGTTTTTTAATTCCCCGACTAAAATGAAAGCACAAATGGTCAAAATGTTTAAAACGATAAAACAAAAAGTGATAAAATGGCATAATTAAAGGAAGGGGGTATTATGGAATTATTAACTATTTTAAGCAAAATAAATTATACACGTATTTATAAAACATTCTTCTATACACTATTGCATTTTGGTTGCATCAATTTCATTTTTATATTAAAAACGAACTTATTAGATTTGAAAGTTTATTCACTTTTGAAATTATTTATTAATAATACTTCCTACGGAAAGGATTGTACCGTGACCGGTGATGGCCCTTAAGACTCAACCACAGTGTTGCCGTTGTAGCGGTCCGGTCATTCAATATTTTGTTTTATCCGTGTGCCTTTGGGCAGTTCGGAGAGTCAGTGATATGACTTTCTTAGAATAAATGTTCATCTATCTCTAATTAAAATAAAAATGAATGCGTATGTGTTTTATTACTCGACAACCCAGTGGACTATTTGGCCTACAGATACCAAATTTGGCGCATATATATTTTGGAAAGAAGGAACAGACACCTCAAAACTATATTTTAAGAATTTTTAAGTAATTAAAATTTATGCCGAATTGGAAGTTTTTCCGCGATAACTTCTGAACATATTACAGCACTAAAATTAAGTACATCATTTAAATATTCAAAACAATGTTATCAACGATTATTTAGGAATTATTGATTCAACCAAAAATATTAGCTGTCATTTGTCCCGAAGAACCAAATGATCGCCAAAAGCGATTAGTATCTATATATTGGATAAGTAATTAACGATGGTGAATAAACATACAGCTTCATCACTGAAAAAACTGCGAGATATTCCTGTACAATATATTGAGATAAATACGCGTTTACCATAGCTGCTTCAACATTTAAAAGCGATCATAGATTATTCAAATCCACTGCTTAACCTCCAGAAAGAGTAAATAGAAACCATAACATTTGCGTTGTTAAGGTCACCAATGTACCGATTGAAGGTCGCGATACGAACCTGCGACGCTAGGGCCAGTAGCCGAGTAACATAGCCACTATACCAAAAGTCAACTTCCGTATCATAGATGTTATCTAGCTTATGAAGCTAGTGTCTCAGGTTTGTATCGCGACCTTCAGTCGGTACAAGTATTTATGACTTTCAAATTGTTCGACGGCTATCTGTAAAAATCAGCATTTACTGATATAGATATCAGATTTATAGATTTAGATATCACTGATGCAGATATCAAATGTAAGTAAATTTAGTGATGTAGATATCAGTAAATTTACTGATATAGAAAAAAATCTACATTTACTGATATTGATTGCATGTTTTTGTCGTGCCA
>JAOUZG010035770.1:2304442-2327866 GCA_026289955.1 Argiope argentata
ATAAAGCACAAAAATCAAAGTTGATAAATAAAGCACAAAAATCAAAGATGATAGATAAAGCACAAAAATCAAAGACAATGGATAAAGCACAAAAGTCTAAGCTGATAGATAAAGCCCAAAAACCAAAGCTAAGAGCAAGAACACAAAAATCAAAGCTGATAGATAAATAACAAAAATCAAAGCTGATAAATAAAGCACAAAAATCAAAGATGATAGATAAAGCTCAAAAATCGAAGATAATAGATAAAGCACAAAAGTCTAAGCTGATAGATAAAGAACAAAAATCAAAGCTGATAAATCAAGCACAAGATACCACACCAAGTTTCATTGAAGAATACCAACGAATTTTAGGGTCATCTTGCTCACATTAGATAAATAAATACCCTCCAAAGGGCAATAAGCTCCTACTTGAAGGCATTCGGAAATATCGAAATGACCAGACATCAATCGTGGGAACTATGGCCGAATTCTAAGAGCCAGAACGGGCCCATATGACAGCCTCTTCCATAGAACACACGCCACGTCATCGGTAGAGAGAAGACAACATCCCACTCTTTCTATACCCACCAGGACGGAGAGCATCAAACACTACGCCAGGGATACTCATCCCGATTTTTGAGATATCTCTCCAGACTTACATAGGTAGATAAATTACAAACCAAATTCCAAAGCATACTAAACCAAATCCAGGTTCAACTTGACGAGTTTGGCCCAAAGTTTGATTCAAGGTTTCGATGTTAAGATCACTTGCTCATTCTTGTGACTTGTTGCACGTTTGAGTTATTTGCTCGGAAAGATAGTAAGAAGCAATTAACCCCTTAATGAGTTTCACTCAACATTCATTTCTCATCAAAAACTGTAGTAATCAAATAATTATTTTTATTTATTATCATGTCAGAACATGGTGTTGTTCTTGGGATGAGATTTTCGGCGTCAACAAAAATACATAGGTGAAACATAAAATTTTTATAATTAAAATCAAATTTTAATAACTTGTTATCAATTGCAATGACTGTCTGATCAAGTCATTGACAATTTTAATATAATATATTTGCCATTATTTCTTGTGGATAAATTTTAATCATGTCACATTCTTATCTTGAAACAAGAGACGCTCTTTTCGGCTTAAAAATAGCTGACTGTTTTAGCAAGCTTGTACGTGTCAAATGCTATTAGTAACAACAACAACATTAATCTTAAAAAGTCAACAAAAATTACTGAAACAGGTGGAATTTATTAAATTTCAGAATTTTCCAGTTAATAATTTTAAGCATATTTTGACTTCAGTTTTGAGTTATTGGTTATATGAATACTGTAGTTTATGACATTTTAGTTTTTTACCCATTTTTTGACTTCAGTTTTGAGTTATTGGTTATATGAATACTGTAGTTTATGACATTTTAGTTTTTTACCCATATTTTGACATCCGTTTTGATTTATTGGTTATATGAATTCTGTAGTTTATGAAATTTTAGTTTTTTACCCATATTTTGACTTCAGTTTTGATTTATTGGTTATATGAATACTGTAGTTGGCTATATGTTAGTTATTGGTTATATGAATACTGTAGTTGGTTAGAGTTATTAGTTATATGATTATTGACATTTTAGTTTAGTTCTGAAAGCAAAACGTGGCCAAGATGTTATCAATCAAATTGCATCATAATTCAACAGTTTTATGCAATGTAGCAATCCGAACACCTAGCTTAATAAATGCAAAATGAGCTTTAAACTTTAATGTCAGATATTACTGGATTTGAATTCCATGATTTCTAACTAAAGAAAAACGTATAAAGTTGTTTTAAATTAACTAAAATTAATTGGTAAGTATAAGGATCAATGAGCATTCTATGATATTATACCCTTCAAGCTCAGTGGTAATTATGCTTACCACTTTCATTTTTCCCTGAACGACCTCTGGTAAATATAACTACCACCTTTTAATACTTTAATCAGTTTATCATGATATAATCCTAAAAAAATTCATTTGTCAATATCCTAGAATTATGCCCTATAAAATATTAAAGCTTTCTTCTTCCATTTTATTCATTTCTTTATTTTTTAAAATTTTACCACAGATTTTGAAGTTTGTTCGTATTTTTTTTTCTTTCATGTACTTTAGATAAAAATTCTTTAAATCTAATTGTCGGTAATAAAGTTAACACAAAACATATTTTCCAATAGCATATTTGAAATCCAGGAATTTATATCAACGGGGAGAAGGGGAGGATGAAATCCGATGTGGGAAATTAAATTGAAAAAGAGGAGCGGGGGAATAAATAGACGTGGCAAATAAGTTTTGCTTAAGTATTTTTGAAAATGTGCTCTAAAATTTTTTCCATAAAAGATTAGTACAAAACATGACGAGAAAATCAAATATTAAAAATTATGTTTAAGACTAATATGGTAAAAAATAGCCCAACCTTATACAGCGAATATGCATTTAATTGTCAAGAGGTCTCCATAAAATAGGAAAATGAATGCTAAATTTTAAAATTAAATAATAACTCAATCAAAAATTTATAGCTTCTTACAAAATTCTTTCAAATGTTTGAACAGAAAAAAATCAAATTCATATTCATATGCAAAAAGAATTGTAAAAGATTCAATTTCGAATGTATATTTCATATTTATATTCAGCTGTACACTTTTTTCCCTTTATATACTAAATTAAAAAGTGTTTTGAAAATTTATTTTAAAGGATTTTAGATGGCATATTAAATATTAATATTGATGTATTTGAAGTTATAAGTACTCTCATTGTGAAAACAATTTGAAAACGTATAATCGCGGTCTAAATTAAATTCCAACCATTTCCGAATGTGTAATTCTATTGAAATATTTTTCTGTTTAAATATTTTTTTTAATTTATTAGATATTCTGATATTTTTATCGAAATCTTATAAACCTTGGCTCTAAATTTTGTTTGTATATCACTAAGCTTTCAAGGGATTACCTAAACCGTCATGGTGAAAATAACTTTAATCAGTATTTGCATTTTCTCAATCGTAAATCATGAAAAACGGAGCGATGAATTTTTCTGGGTATCACTTCTTGATATTTCACCTTTCCAAGAATTACTTTATTGCTACTTTATAACAATTTGTCAAAAAAAAAGCATTCATCTGTAGTCAGCAATTGTTATTGGGATGATGTTTCCCAAACAAGTATTTTTCACATAAAATGTAAATGCAGCGGTATCCGAATTGAATAATCAATTAGATGCAAATCACATCTTTCAAACCAAAAAATTTCTTTGCGAAGTACCCTTTTATATAACAAAATATATTTTAAGACAAAATTTAAAAATACCAGAATTATAGGATCAAGAAATATCAAATTTTCTCTTTGGCCGGATTATTTGTTACTCAATTAAAATATTTCTTTGTGTTCCCAGAGTAACTCCGAAGCTCTCAGAAATAAAATTTAACCGAAATTGCATGCATTACATTTCAAATACATTCCATTTAAGCACTTTTTGGAGGCGAGAAATCTTCTACATAAGAACAATAATTTGTTCCGAAGAATTTTTCAGTATTTTCCGAGTTTTTTTCGAATCGCGTTTAGGATTAGAGAATCTTTATTAAATTTTCTGCAACACTTTGAGCTCCCCAGAGCATCGAGAGGTGGAAAGATACGACTTTATTTGAATCCAAAATGATAAATTTTCTCACATCTCAAAGTATTCTAAATAAAATGCACGAAACAAATAAATAATGGTCGACGAGGTATTGCAGAAACATCTATTCAATTCTTTATAAAAAATAAATAAATAAAACCGTGAAGCTTTTATCTTCGAAGTTGCGTCCCAAGTAATAACACTAATTCGATTAACTTTTATTTTGTTGCAACTCAATTATTCCAGTTTCGGAGCATTCGATTGCGGAAAAACATGGAGAAGTGGGCGGAAACTGGCGATCTTTTTTTTCGTTCTTTTTGATTTACATTCTCGTTGCCATTCGAGGCCAATAAATTTCGCTACTGAAGCCGATCCGTTACCCACTCATTAAAGTCGGGTAAAAAGGTAAACATAGTGGGTTAAAAGGACAGGAAAATCGTTTGCGCTTTCGGATGAATATTAACTCGCTTGTTCGCCAAACGATTTGTGATTTTTCAAATGTCTCTCCGCTCATGATTTGAGCCTAACGGAATATTTATCTTGTCAGCGTTTATGCACAAATATCGTCTGTCGTGACTTGATTGGGTCTTTCACCTATTGACAACACCAATCAAGTATGCTAGAAAAACAATGGGAAGAGACTTCTGTTTCTTTGAAGATCTATATAAACGCGTAACTAACGAGAGCGTGTGTGAACTTTGTGTTGCCAAACCAGATGAAATTATAGGCAATTCAAAAGTGTGATGTAACATAGAAGTCGAAATATATGGTATAAAAATTTTAATGGGACCTCATTTGTCCAAACACGCTTTACTCTCCTGAAGTGAAATAATGATAGCTCATAACTCATAATTATCCTTTTTGAAGTCCATATAACACAGGTTATGTTCGGTACCTTTATCGGTTGTGGCGGGGGGTTTCCAGGGAGTGAAAAGGTCATAAAAGTAGTTAGATAGATTACAGAGAGACATTATCTGTAATCGAGGAAATTAGCAGATGAATCATCACATCAGGAGAAGCAAAAAATAAGTTTATTCATCTTCTGAACTCCATAAAGATTTTCACTTTAAATTCCATTTTATTTTTTAATGTAGATTTAAAAATACAAGAAAAATATTGTAAATTCCTACTTAAGTTAACAAAGAAAATATTTATTTCAGTTACTTTTTATTAAATAATTGCAATTAATCTAAATAATTTATCAAAAAATTATTGATTTTTCAAAAATTGAATTCGCGTTCTTCACCTTCACCCGAAAAATACTGAAATACTCATATTCACGTTCGCTGACGCTAACGCAGTGGCGAGACACAGAATCATGACTCGTAAGTTTAAAAAACCCCTGATTACCGAATATGATAGCCCCAGAGATATTACATCTACAATAGCAAGGCTTAGAACCGACCACTATAGAGGCATGAAAATCCATCCAGACAAAACAAGATCATATGTTCTTTGTAAACATTGCCCTGATGTCCAGCTCACTCCTGGTCACATCCTGGAATGCCCAGCGGTGACCACGAGTATTTTGAAGTTGGGAATGGTTCCGATGAGGAGCGCTTTACGGGAGATTCTGTACAGTCCTGCTGCACCGCTGCTCGCAGCGGCTGTGATTAGGACTTTCGTATAATTTGATGTCACTGAAGATCCATGAACACGAGAACAACAACAACAACAACACTCACAGCTTGAGCTAATGTCGTTGATTTCAATTTTCATTACAGACTGCTAAAACTCTATATAAAGCATTAAAAATTAATTCAATTTAATTAATGACTTAATATTTGAAGAAAAAACTGTATTAACATCGTGTTATCTACTACAAGTTTTAAAAAATGTGTTTGTAGTTGAGTGGATGAATAAAAAGTATTTTATTAACGATTGAAAATTTGAATAAGACATAAATATATATATATATATATATAGGGAGAGTGTGAAGTAATAGTAGGACTTGAAAAAAAAGGAATGTTAACGTATCTCAGGTAAAAAAATTTTAATCGCTGTAAATGATATAGTTTAAAGGTAAATTATCGAAGTTCAAAAATAACTGAGATACTTTATCTTCATAAATTAATTTGATTTCTTCATTATAGGAAACTTTTATTTTCTTGCATACGCAGTATAGAGAAAGTATAGTAACCGTCGAAAGAAAATTCGAACTCAATATTTTGATGAATTTCCATGCTTTAGATATCCCTGAGTTCGAAAAACACATTTTTGAATAATTTCTGTAAAGCGCTTTCAGATGGAGTTAAGTATACGATCTTTACACTTTATTTTTCCAATTAAAAAAAGTCTGGAATTAACTGTTTGTCAGTTTGTATTTCCAGAAACATATAAATGCAATCACTCAAAAACGCAATGAGATAAATATATTACATTTATTACGGTATTTTGTAATTATGTAGTTTTTGGGTCAAATTTTGATATAACCATCGCTTGGTAAAAATTATCAAATTCACTAATTTGATTTGTGGACATTATTAACCGCATGCTGGAATCAAGCACCAAATAAAGTTGACTCGATAAATTCAGTAAAAATTCTAAATTCAAACGATAAGTTCAATATTTCATAGCTATTGTTTATTAGAAATCTGCGAGCACGTTTTGGGGAGACCACATCCACTAGTTACAAAAAAGTAGCTAATATAACCACTGTTATACAGACTGAACTAATTTTAATATTTTTTTAAATAAATAAAAATTACTTGTCAATTTAATTGCCACGAGGAATTCAATCAAACTTTTCTTATATTTCGATATTTGTGCTTAAGTACACACAACACAGAAAACATTAATAGCAGTGATTAAAATGATAAAGTCATAAATTAATTGTGAAAGTTTCGTTGCCATAAAAATTTTATAAGAAAAATAAATATTTTTTAAATATTTACAGTTGACAAAATTCTAGCAAAATATCGTCTGTAACTTTATTTTTTTTATTTAAATCAGACGATCAGTTATATCAAAGAATTTTCTCTGATTTTAATGTTTTTTTTACTGAAGAAAAATTATTTGTCAATTAAATTTAAATGATAAATTTATTTAAACTTTTCTTGTATTTAAATATTTGTGCTAAAGTTTAAGTATATACAACGCAACAAATATTAATAGCAGTGATTAAAATGATAGCGTATCAAATGAATTGTGAAAATTACGATGGAATAAACATTTTATAAGAAAAATAAATATTACTTTAATATTTACAATTGACCAAATTCTAACACAATATCGTCTGTAACTTTATTTTTTATTTAAATCAGACGATCAGTTATATCATAGAATTTTCTCTAAATAATATAATCGGCTCTAAATGATTTTAAAAAAAATATTGGAAACTATTTTTTATTTCTAACTTTGGGTATTTATATACATAGTAAAATGTAAATTTGTAGCTCGAAAAGTATAATTAAGTTTTCCTCAGAATTTTATTTTGTTATTTTTTCACAATAAATATTAAAAGGGAAGTCAAGTTTTTTTAATATCATAATAAAATTCAAAAACCATCATTTCGGTCTTAGCAGTTTTCTTCGTAAAATTTTGATGTTCAATTATTGTTTTTTTATAAATTCAGATCCTTTTTCTTGTAATATAATATTAGATGCATATAAATGGGCCTTAATTGTCAAGAAACATAGTTCTATGTGTAAATATATTAATACAAAAGTATAAAAAGGCATATCTCAATGGACAGAACCGCATGAAACTTCTAAAATATTATCAATCGTGGATCTATCAAAATTTGAAGTATAAATATATTTTACTGAAAAAAAATATTGATATGTAATGACAAAAACAATTTAAATACAAATTTTAGCAATCATTTATCTCAGATAACCAAGTGCCACAGACACAAGTTATCATATTCACAGACATAACGCCAAAAAATGTGTTTTGAAGACTCAAGAATATCTAAAGCGAGAAGATTCGCATAAATCTCTATATATATATATATATTGACAATTCCGAAATTTCCCTTGTATTATGTATACGAGAAAGAATTATTCAAATGGTAATTTTTTAAAAAACTTTAGAGTAAGATTGTTTATTTTATTTTCGATTTCATTAATTGTATTCCAGTATATGACATTACTTTTGTCGGGATAGTCTGGTTGGTAGAGCGTTAGATTCGCCTCCCTATGGCTGCGAATTCGAACCCGCCAGCCGAAGACTCGCCGTAAGGCTGGCACACGTAAATTCTGTCGGGGTCACAAAGTTCTCCATGTCGAGAGTTAATACCACTGGGAGTACTGGGTCAGAAGGGATCGTTCTCTATTCCAAATCTAAATTCCGGCAAGTCTTCGGCTGGCGGGTATAAACTGACAGCCCAAGGGATGAGAATCTAACGCTCTACCAACCAGACTATCCCGACAAAAGTAATGTTATAGACTGGAATACAATTAATGATATTGAACCTAAAATAAACAATCTTACTCTAAAGTTGTTTTAATTACCATTTGAATAATTCTTTTTCGTATACATAATACAAGGGAAATTTCGTAATTGTCAAAAAAAAATGAAATTAGAGATTTATGCGAATCTTCTCGCTTTAGATATTCCTGAGTCTTCAAAACACATTTTCGGCATTATGTCTGTTGATTGGATGAATGAACTTAATCCTCCTCTGTAAAAAAAATTTGTGCCGTATTTAGCTAGAAGTCAGAGTTCTGTCATCGGGTGTTCAGTAAATACCTTTATGTTAGTAATAGTAATAGTAATAATTATGTTAGTAATAATAATAATTAGTAATAAGTAAATAAAGTAATACCTTCAAAAGCCTCCTTTTGTTGTAAAACGAAACAGGAAAACAACTATAACAATTCTTTTATAATAGAGAACCTTCATAAAGCCATTTTTTGTTACAATATTGATATACAATCCAAAAGCGTAAATTTCGTCCCAAAATTGCCCTAGTGTTGTTTTACAACTTAAATATTAATTTTAACTGGGATTACTCGCAGACTAAATTAAAATTAAGTAACCAGATACGACATGATACTCATATACAAGCGGGAAAAAAATTGAATTAACAATTATCTATTAGAGCGGGAATCAATGTCAAAGAATGAGAAGAATTCCATGCATCTTCCATTAGTGAGATATTATCGTCGAAAATTAGTCGTCTCAGGTTACTGAAACGAATAAATAATATTTACTGATTGTTTATAAACTTGTGTAATTTAACGCGCGGTATTTCACCTTTTTACAGCAATGCGGATGTGTTTGATTTTGAAAACGATTTTTATTCATCTAAACCACACCTTTATGGTCAAAATCACGATCGTGTGGAGAAAAGGTTAATGATTTCTTCAAAAAATTCTTCTTATCGAGTTTATTGATTTAATAATTGATTACTTATTGGTTTGAGTCGCTTATTATTGCCGCGGTATTTGTTCGAAATAATTATTATGTAACTTTTTCTTTCCTCCAGGTTAGAGCACATACATCTGTCCCAAATAAGGCTCTTAATTTAATTTTTTCACCATTATTAAAATCCCACGTTTAGCCTTCAGTGTTGCCACTCCTCAGTTTTAGAAATGAGATCTGAAAAATAAATTTTTTCACGATTCTTTATACATTCTTAACAACAAATTATACTCTGACTCATATATTTATTTGAAAATAAACAAACCTCAATCCAGGATTCGAAAATTATAAAGTATACCGTAAAATAATTATACCTCCCAAAATTCGTCATATAATCTCTTTAAAAAATAGCTTTAGGTGATAAGATGTTTCTGTGCATGATCTTTTATATTTCATCATTCATTCAATTTCGTATGAACCGAATTATTTTTTAATAATATGAAGAAGAAAAAATGTGCCAAATAAACATAAAAATACAATAATGAAACAATTAGTTATTTTATGATGTAGGATGTATTAGGTAATTTCTATTTTTGTTGATGTTTCATTTTATTTCTTTACTTTATTTTGAACTATAATTTCACATTCTAAATCTCCGAAGCCTAACAGAGTATATAGATAATATAAACTTTACTTCAAAATCTCAAAAATCCTATTATTATATCTAAATAAAATTGACATCCAGTAAAATTAACACATATTATTATTATTACTATTCAATCGAACAAAAAAAAGCACTTAATAATACCGAAACCTTTATGTTGAGAATAAATCTCAATAACAACTAAAAAATGATAAAGATATATTGGATAAAATTAAAGGACCCGCTTAGCAAATAATCAGAAGTTATAATCTGATGTGACATAACGCTCATTACCTAGAAAACCTTATAAAATAAATCATGTTTTTTAAAGTATTTTTTTAAATTTCTTTTATGAAATGTATTACAAATTATAATTTTTTACAGTTCTTTTAAGCCTATCATACTTTTATGAGTTCTTTATTGTGCTCTGTGATAGTACTTGCTCTTTGGGAAACTTTGAGAATTCATTTAGTTTTCAATTTTAAATCATGAAATTGTTTTCCTTTGTTTTCTATCCATGCTGTTAGTTCGAACTCTAAATACATCTTGAGATTGTGTTATGATTTTTTTCAGTTCTTTTAATTCTATCCTACTGTTATGAATTCTTTATTCTGCTCTGGAACAGTACTTGCTCTGATCTCTGGGAAACTTTACGAATTCATTTAGTTTTAATTTTTAAATCATGAAATTATTTTCAGTTGTTTACCACCTATGCTACTAGTTCGAACTCTAAATACATCCTGAGATGAAGTACTTTATGAAGTACTTTGTGATAGTACTTGCTCGCTGGGAAACTTTATGAATTCATTTAGCTTTCATTTTTAAATCATGGAATTGTTTTTAGTTGCTTTCAATATATGCTGCTAGTTCGAAATCTAAATAAATCCTGAGATGGGGATATGGATTTTTTTCAGTTATTTTAAGCCTATGCTACTGTTACGAATTCTTTATTGTGCTCTTGGAAGCTTTACGAATTCGTTTAGTTTTTATTTTTAAATTATGGAATTGCTTTTATTTCATCAATCTATGCTGCTAGTTTGAATTCTAAATACATCCTGAGATGGTATTATAAATTTTTTCAGTTCTTTTAAGCCTATCCAACTGTTATGAATTCTTTATTCTGCTCTGGAATAGTACTTGCTCTCTGGGAAACTTGACGAATTCATTTAGTTTTTATTTTTAAATCATCGAATTGTTTTCAGTTGGTTTCAATCTATGGTGCTAGTTCGAACTCTAAATACATCCTGAGATAGTGTTAGGAATACTTTATCGGGATACGTGATAGTACTTGCTCTCTGGGAAACGTTATGAATTTATTTAGTTTTCATTTTTAAATCATGGAATTGTTTTCAATCCATGCTGCTAGTTCGAACTTTAAATACATCCTGAGATGGTGTTATGAGCTCTTTATTTTGCTCTGTGATTGTACTTGCTCTCTGGGAAACTTTATGAATTCATTTACTTTTAATTTTTGAATTATGGTATTGTTTTCAGTGGTTTTCAATCTAGGCTGGTAGTTAGAACTTAAAGATCATTTTTTTATTATAATACTACTAGAAAATACCTTTCTATGTTGATTACAAAGATAAATAAATTTAAATCGCATGCGCTTAAACTGGAAAAGGCAAATACAAGCATCACGAAATTAACGATTTTATTTTCCGAGATATCGTTCCATTATATACTGAAGGAGCTTATTATCCTTGCTAATCTCAACAAGCTAACTCGAAAACTTATTTTTAGATTAACAGGTCTCTAATCTGTCAATCCATTTTCCCCTTTACGTGCTGAATATCTGTCCCGAAAAACCTATAATTCAAATCTAATTGACGGTCCATTCAAGCCATTATACCCCCGCAGAACAACAAGTAAGCCATCTATTTACATAATTTCTCTTTTCACCCAAGAGCAAAAATATTCCAACCACTCGGTCAAAACTCAAAATATTTAAATCTGTAACCGTGATCGTGATCTTAACTGCCTGATATATCAACATCCAACAGGTGTGAGAAAGAAAAATGGCGGGATATCATTTCAGCTGCTGCAATCACTAGTGATGAATCCCTCACGAACACTGCCAAAGGTGTGATTGTGGAAGTTGGATTTCAACTGTTATTATATAATACATTATTACTCTGATACAAATCCTTCCCCCAATCTTTTTGTCTTTCACGCCAGTTATTGTTATTATTTTTTTTCTTCTTCTTATTTTCATTGATAAGTATCAAGAAGTTTTGTTGCAAAAAAAAAAAAAAAAAAAAAAAAAAACAGAAGTAAGGTGCGAAGAAAGAAAAATGGTTTGGAACAATTATCGAATTTTCTTCCATTTTTTTAAACTTGATACTATTATGTTATAGAAAGGTTAGCAATCGGTCGCCAAATGTTTCATAAAAATTCGCCAACGTTCTGAAATTAAAATACATAAAGTAATTATTATAATAAAACCGGGGAAAAATATTTTTGTCTCTATGGAGAAATAAAGAATAAATATTTTGTTCTATGAACAAAATCTGAATTCATTTTTATATTATGTAGATTCAGTTATAATTATACATGCAAAACATTAAAATTTTGTGAGTTATTATTGATTTGTTTAACCGATTGAAATAATTTAAATTTTTGATTAAAAAAGAATATTATTCCTTAATTTTAAGAAAACAAGGAACATAAAAATAAATGAACTTCGATATCGATATTCTTTTGAAAACGATCTTTAAATTAATTCTAATCGTTTAAATGATATAATCGTTTGGCAATTATTTGAAAATTTTTAATTATTTTTTATTGTTTTTAGCATCGAATCAACAAATACTACTGATAAAAAGGCTTGTTTATTTAAAAAAAATATCACTATTTAATCATGAAGAACTGTTATGTTATTGAAAATAAATACTAAACAAAATATATGTACAAAATAGCAAAGGCACTCAATAATTGAGAATATATTTCCAATGTTTCTTTATAAAAGAAAATCCGATTTTTATTTATTTTCTGTTAGCTATATTCAGTAATTATTGCGAAAATAATATTAGAATCTAGCATTTTTAATTTATATAGATTACTCTGTGAGTAAATACAATTTCTGATTATTTAAGTTAGATCTTTGCTGTGTTTCAAGTCATAGATATATGTTGTTACTAATGGTACTTGCCACGGACAAGCGTGCTGACGGCCGAGCGATATCTTCATCCATTTTGTAACTCATAAATTTGTATCATGTCAGAACATGATGTTGTTTTCGGGATGAGGTTTTTGGCGTCAAAAGAAATTGGTAGGCTTAAAATAAAAATGTTATTATCTGCACGAGTATTTGAAGAAATCATCTCTTAATAACGTGCCTTTACAAAACTCTGATTTTTAAAAAAATTAGTTAATTACTATAGCAAATGAAACCTAGAAAAATGTCACTTTGAGCGCGTGATTATATGAAATGAAATAAATAGGAAAGCTGATATTTTTTTTAACAATCAATGCGAGGCAAAGTTTTTTTTGGATCATTTGCAACACTAAAGGGACTCATTCAACGAAACAATAAAAAGGAATCAAAATATAATTTAACTTGCACGAGTACGTGGTGCTTGTGCCGTTTAAGAAATGATGTTCTAACATGATACATTGAAATATGCATAGCAGATTTCATTTTAATCTTTTATATTTTTATTGGAATTTACACCTAAGTCAGCTAAAAACCTTTTCCATTGGTACTGTATTTTTTATTATAGCGATCGTATTTATTAATAAAAAGGGTTAAAAGACACATAGGTAGCATTATTATCATGCGAGAATATGATGTTTTGGCGAAGAGGTTTTGATGTCTCTGAAATTTATGGGCAAAAAATATTTTTACTTGCTTTTACCAGTATTGCTTTATTTTTACGTATGTTTCTTTCTTTGACAGCGGACGTGTTTTTAAAATGCTGACTTGTTTTAACCAATATTGATTTATTATTACGTATGTTTCATTCACAGCATATGCGTTTTTAAGTGGTTGAAGAAGAGCTTTGACATCATAGCTGTTATTTCATATCAAAATCGGTCGAGTTCCAAAACTTTGTTTGTCAGCTATTAAAATTGCTGATGAAAGATTTTTAAAAAAATCCTTGTTTTCAAAGTAATCTCTGGGCCAAAAGAATTTTTTTTTATAATTCATATGAGTTTTTGATATCGAACATAACCCAGACATTATATGTAATTATTTTCAAAATGAAAATCTTGTTTTAATTTTTATAATTCTCGTAACGCAAAATTTTCTATCTTTAACATCGGACATTCAATTTATCTTTCCTATCTTTGACATGATGTCAAAATATCATCATCTAAATTCTTCTCGGGCTCTTTTGAACACAGTGTCAAACAAAACAAATAAGAGAAAATGAAATCTAGTATTGTATATTTCAAGTTCTCATGTGAGAACATAATTATTCATAAGTCATTATTTGACGTAATTAATTTAAATCATCAAGTAGTTTAAATAGGTTTCAAATAATCACGAGACTTTTCTATCGGTCTCTATACACCTCTCTAAATATATATTGATATTTTTTTAACTTAAATTTTTAATTTTTCTAGCTGGCAAACAAAATTTTGGAGCTCGATCGATTTTGAGATGAAATAACAGCTATGATGTCAGTTCTTTGTCAGCTTTTTAAAAATGCATCTGCTGTAAAGAAGATGTGTAATAACAAAGTAATATTAGTAAAAGCAGGTCAAAATTTTAAAAAAGCATAATAATAATAATGCAATACTGGTAAAGACAGCTAAAAAAATTCTTCGATCGATAATTTCAGACGGCTCATAATCTTTATTTTTTCCCCGCATATTTCGGAGGCACCAAAAACTCCTAACCAAAATAACATCATGTTCTCACATGATAATAAAGCTCAAGATTGAACATTCTTAGATTTTTAGAAACATTCACTACCCTTATTCGTATACATTGTATCCGTAAATCATTCTAAAGTTTAAAAAAAATGGCTATTATCAGAACGATACTGCTTTTTTGCCAATAGGCAATTTTATTGCAGGTGATAAGTTTCTTAATATGTTAATCTTTTCAGATTCTCTTCTAGTACAAAAAAGCGTGACTTATTTCCTTATTACTTCTACCTTTCAAACCTTTTGTTCTATTTTATATAGACAATTTCCCTAAATTGCTCCATAAAAATCATCTGTAGACGCTTTTCTCTTCCTTTATACTTTGTATCTTCGCAGTTCATAAAAATACTCATGAAAATAACCTGGTACCCTTATTTTAGTAATCTATTTTTTTCTGAAATAGCACACCCTATTTTATTCCTTTTAGACTTTCCTGAAAGAATATATTGCTAACCTTTGACATAATGTCACGCTTAATAGCCGATCCAGTTTGGTTGGTTACTGCATTGTATGACTCGAGTTTGAAGTTTTCTGAATTCGATTCTAAACAAGTTATTACGAAAATTAAGAATATGAGCGAAGAAATTATTTTTAAATTTCAGATTATGTATAAATTATTTCACTGTTGAAATATTTTCGGAAGTTATGATCAAAAACTTCACCTTATAGTTTAATTTTAAATTAATTTAAAAAATTTGAATTTCTGATTAAATTTTTTAAGTACTTTTAATCACAATTTTTAGATTTATTAAAGAATAAAAGGATTTTTACCTCATATATAAATCAAAAATTTGCCTTTTCAATTATCTAATTTAATTGCAGTTTGAATTTTTTATCATGTCAGAATATGATCTTGTTTTGCGGATGAGGTTTTTGGCGTCAACAGAAATCCGCAGGTGAAAAATAAAAATTTTATTATCTGCGAAAGCATATCAAAAAATCATATTTTAATAACGTAACTTTTTCCGAACCCTGAATTTTTCCTAATATCTAAAGTAGGAATTGTTTTTTATATTACTTGTTTAAAGACCTACTTAGCTTCATTATAAAAAAAGTATGAGTCAAAATGAGAAGCTTGAAAATATTTTAATGACGAAATATATTGCTTAGCACCAAATAACATAAATATGTAATTGAAAATTTCAATGACTATCAATCACGGCAATTCAGTTGATTGCAAAAGCTTTAAAAAATTTTCAGTTTTTGTGGGAATTTTCACCCTAATATTTCAAATATTTATAAATATGGAAACTTTCCGTTAAAATTCAAATTATTCATAAGTATATTAATCATATTTTCTTCACGCTATTTCCATCTTTAACTGAATTAATTTTTTTATCTTAAAGTTTATAGAGTCATTTTTATTTCACATTTGATAATGTGTTATTGCAAACGATTTTTATACAACTCTTACTATATTGTACTATTTATTCATTTCTGTATATTTAATAAATAAATCAGCTCACAGCAAACGATTTTCTTAATTATTTGATTTATGGATATTTATTTTTTATGAATGGAAGCATTTAAAATACTAGAAATTATTATTTATCATTATTAAAGTAATTTTTGTTTTCCGGTTATATTTTTTTAAAAAGATTTTCTTTTGTTATATTATATCCGAAATATTATGAAAATTAAATCACAACTTCGTATTTCATTCTAATTTTCGTCTAGAAAAATTTTTCATGATTTTATATATAAATAGAACGAAGAATAACGAATGAAAAATTAATGTTTCAGTGGATAGCTTTATTTTTAGTATCCTTTTATAGAACATTCTTAAAGCAGAAAAGTATTTAAATGTGTTTGCTCTTTCAAATTTAAAAGGAAAACTTTTAAATTGCTGTTATTTCTTGCCGAAGGAAAAAAAAGCATTAAGGTGACCATTTGAATTCTAAAAGAATAAAAAAATATTCCCACTTTAATATTGAATTTGACGGTTAATGCGACCGGTTTTCAATTACTTTCCTGCATACGAATGGTTTTATTTTAACCGTTGTTAGAATGTAATAATTTTGATGCTTATTTTATTCAATTCCTACTATTAGTTCACACTCTCCCTATATATATTTATATATCTTGTTCAAATTTTCAATTGTTAATCATATACTTTTTGTCCATTCACTCAAGCTCAAGTAAATTATAAAAAATTTGTAGCGTATGACACTTGATGTTAATACAATTTTTTCAAATATTAATTCATTAATTATTCATTCAATTCCTACAATTAGTTCACAATCTTTCTATATATATCTTGTTCAAATTTTTAATCGTTAATCAAATACTTCTTATTCATCCACTCAAATTCAAGTAAATTTTTTTTTAAACTATGGTTGATAATTTAGTTGATGGCATTTAATGTTAATACAGTTTTTTCAAATATTAATTCATTAATTTGCTTAATTTTTATTAATTAAAACTAATTTTCCAACCAAAACGCTTCATTTCTCCAATACCAATGAGTAATACCATTTTTTCCCAAACTAATAGGGCTAGTCTTAAGATGCTTTCAACCGATTATTTCAAACGATTCTTTTTTTTTTCTTAGTGTTAGATAACTTTAAAATTAAAAATTGTAGATTAATCGGGATTTTCCGGATTCTTTTTGAAGTACTTTTGAACTAAAATAAAACAAAATTAAGAAAATTTAAAAAATTTAATCTGTATTATGTTACCGTTATTGGCAACATTAGAAAATTCGGGAATTTGAGTTGCCCTAATTAGCATTAAAAATTCACACATGCACAATTTTTTATTGAGTTTTCAATGAAAAACATTGTGCATTGTATGATTTGGAGTGAATTAAAAGTCTTAGAAGCGAAACAATTCAGAAATAAAAATATTTATTGATTTTCAGTCTACTTATTACTTATTTCTATTTATTTCAATTTCTTAATCAATAGAAATTCTATTTATACATGCTATTTTAAACTTATTAGTAAAAGAATGCAAATCAATTCGAATTATGGTGAATCTTAATTAAAAATATTTGAATCAGCCTAATTTATTTACATTAACGATTGACCATTTAACTTATCTCATCCAAAAATCCATAGCTTATCATTTTATTCTTCATCATTTTTATCTGTGCCTCTCGAAAATTACACCACAATAGATCACAAAAAAGAATCATGTATATGATTCTTATTAACAACTGAGCACGGTGTTTCAACTTCAAAAAATAAAATAAAAATTCATTTCAACTTTTAACCAATAGAAATTCGATTTATGCATAATGTATTAAAACTCATATTAATAAAAGAATGTAAATCAATTCGAACTATGATGAATCTTAATTAAAAATATTTTAACAAGCCACATTTATTTACATTAACGATTGACCATTTAACTTATCTTATCCAAAAATCCTTAGTTTATCATTTTATTCTTCATCATTTTTATCTGTGCCTCTCGAAATTACACCACAATAGATTTTAAAAAAATCATGGATATGGTTCATGAATTTAACAATTGGGCACGGCGTTTCAATTTCAAAGAATAAAATTAAATATCTATTTCAACATTTTAATCAATGGAAATTCAATTTATACTTGATATTTTACTCATATAAGTAAAAGAATGGAAATCAATTCGAACTATGGTGAATCTTAGTTAAAAATATTTTAACCAGTCAAATTTATTTATTTTAACACTTGACCGCTTAACTTATCTTATCCAAAAATCCTTAGTTTATTATTTTATTCTTCATCATTTTTATCTGTGCCTCTCGAAAATTACACCACAATAGACCACAAAAAAATCATGTATATGATTCTCATTAATAATCGGGCACGGCGTTTCAACT
This sequence comes from Argiope argentata, assembly GCA_026289955.1. NCBI lineage: Eukaryota > Metazoa > Arthropoda > Arachnida > Araneae > Araneidae > Argiope > Argiope argentata. The sequence continues at coordinate 2,322,694 of JAOUZG010035770.1, forward strand.
TCGAAAAAATTCATTTCAATTTCTTAAATAATAGAAATTTGATTTATACATGATATTTTAAAACTCATATTAGTAAAAGAATGCAGATCGAAATATGGCGAATCTTAATTAAAAATATTTTAACCGGCCAAATTTATTAATAGTAACACTTGAACATTTAACTTATTTTATCCAAAAATCCTTAGCTTTTCATTTTATTCTTCATCATTTTTGTCTGTACCTCCCAAAGATTAAACCACAATAAATAAAAAAAAATATCATGGATATGATCCATGATTTTAACAATTAGTCACGGTGTTTCAACTTCAAAAAATAAATTAAATATTTATTTCAATTTTTTAATCAATAGAAATTCGATTTATTCATAATATTTTACTCATGTTAGTAAAAGAATGACAATAAATTCGAACTATGGTGAATCTTAATAAAAAATATCTAAATCTGCCAAATTTATTTACATTAACGATTGACCATTTAACTTAACCAAAAATCCTTAGCTTATCATTTTATTCTTCATCATTTTTATGAGTGCCTTTCGAAAATTACACCACAATAGATCTCAAAAAAATCATAGATATGGTCCATGAATTTAACAATTGGGCACGGCGTTTCAATTTCAAAGAATAAAATAAATATTTATTTCAACTTTTAATCAATAGAAATTCGATTTATACATAATATTTTAAAACTCATATTAATAAAAGAATGTAAATCAATTCGAACTATGAGGAATCTTAATTAAAAATGTTTGAATCAGCCAAATTTATTTACATTAACGATTGACCATTTAACTTATCTTATCCAAAAATCCTTAGTTTATCATTTTATTCTTCATCATTTTTATCTGTGCCTTTTGGAAATTACACCACAATAAATCACAAAAAATCATGGATACGATTCATGAACAATTGGGCATGGCGTTTCAATTTCAAAAAGTAAAATGAATATTTATTTTAATTTCTTAATCAATAGAAATTAGATTTATACATGATATTTTAAAACTCGTATTAGTAAAAGAATGCAGAACAATTCGAACTATGGCGAATCTTAATAAAAAAAAATTTTACTGGCTAAATTTATTTATATTAACACTTGATCAAATGATCAACATTTATCCAAAAATCCTTAGCTTATCATTTTATTCTTCATCATTTTTATCTGTGCCTCTCGGAAATTACACCACAATAGATCACAAAAAGTGATGGTTATGGTTCTCATTAACTATTGGGCACGGCGTTTCAACTAAAAAAATTTTAAAAATATTTATTTTAACTTCTTAATCAATAAAAATTCAATTAATGCATAATAATTTATTCATATTAGTAAAAGAATGCAAATCAAGTCGAACTATGTTTAATCAATTAAAAATATTTGAATTATCCAATTTTTTTACGTTATTGATTGACCCTTTAGCTTAACTTATCCAAAAATTCTTAGCTTATCATTTTATTCTTCGTTATTTTTATCTGTGCCTCTCGAAAATTACAACACAATAGACCACAAAAAATCATGAATATTGTCCATGATTTTAACAATTGGGCGAGGCGCTTCAACTTCAAAAAATAAAATAAAAAATTTATTTCAATTTTTTAATCAATATAAATTTAATTTATACATGATATTTTACTCATATTAATAAAAGAGTGCAAATCAATTCAAACTATGGTGAATCTTAATTAAAAATATCTAAATCAGCCAAATTTATTTGCATTAACAATTGACCATATAACTTATCCAAAAATCCTTAACTTATCATTTTATTCTTCCTTATTTTTATCTGGACTTCTCGAAAATTAATCCACAATAGATCACAAAAAATCATTAATATGGTCCATGATTTTAACAATTGGGCACGGTGTATCAAATTCAAAAAATAAAATAAATATTTATTTCAATTTTTTAATCAATAGAAATTCGATTTATACATGATATTTTAAAACTCATATTAGTAAAAGAATACAGATCAATTCGGTCTATGATGAATCTTAACAAAAAATATTTTAACCAGTCAAATTTATTTATATTAACACTTGACCACTTAACTTATCTTATCCACAAATCCTTAGCTTATCATTTTATTCTTCATCATTTTTATCTGTACCTCTCGAAAATTACACCACAATAGACCACAAATGATGATACACCACAATAGACCAATATGATTCTCATTAATGACTGGGCACGGCGTTTCAATTTCAAAGAATAAAATAAATATTTATTCCAACTTCTTAATCAATAGAAATTCAATTTATACATAATATTTTACTCATATTAGCGAAAGAATGCAATTCAGTTCGAACTGTGGTGAATTTTAGTTGAAAATATTTGAATTAGCCAATTTTATTTACATTAACGATTGACCATTTAACTTATCCAAAAATCCGGAGCTTATCATTTTATTCTTCATCATTTTTATCTGTGCCTCTCGAAAATTACACCACAATAGACCACAAAAAAATCATGTATATGATTCTCATTAACAACTGGGCACAGTGTTTCATTTTCAAAAAAAAAAAAAACTATGGTAACCCGTGCTAATGATGTGATTATCGAATACTTCAGTATCAACCCTGACAATGCACCTCCACGGAAAATAAATGGATTTTTCGAAGTTGCTTATAACGCGTGGGTTACGGCGAATCCTCCCGCCGGCACAAGATTTGCCCACAGCACCGTTGATTATAGACTGTGGCCATTTTGAACAGCAATTCTCCAATTTAGGCCTCGCGCTTATCTGATTGGGGTTGTTGCGTTTTGAGCAACAACGCTATCGTTTCGCACGTACCGACAAGAAAGTCGTAAAAATTTATAATCTGATAAGGATATGGGTGTTATTAAGAAACTGTTAATGTTTAGGTTTTTTGAGAGGAGACCTTTTAAATTACTTTCCGGAAAATAAAAATTATATATTATCTATTCGTGAGCACAGTTTTTGTTGTATTAATTTGGATATTTTAGAATACTTGAAGGTTTGATAGCATTCTGAGAATAAACAAATTTGGTTTCTTTTTTTTGTTAAAAACGTTAAACTGAAAGACAAAAGAAATTTAATAGTATCGGGAACTTAGATTTAAGTGCATATTTAATTAATCTTGCTTACTTCAGGCAAAAGTGTTCGAAAGTTTCTAAAAATTCTTCCGTATTTAAAGATATCTAATGTATCAAATGTATATTTAAATTCTTCAGAATCTAAAGTATTCAAAGATATCTAAACTATTCAAAAGTTTGTATCGGTATCTAAAGTATTCAAAAGTATATAAATAATCAAAATTATATCTAAAGCATTAAATTGTACGTAAAGTATCAGAAGTATATCTAATGTATTTAAATGTACCTAAAGAAAACAAATGGTATCTAAAGTATATATTTAAAATATCAAAAATATATCTAAAGTATATATTGAAATATTAAAAATAATATCTAAAGTATTACAAAGGTACTTAAAGTATATTTAGAGTATTCAAAAGTACCTAAAGTATATTTAGAGAATTCAAAAGTACCTAAAATATTCAAAATATAAAATATTCTAAGGTATCTAAAGTATCAACTGTCCATCTAAAATTTTCAAAGTATAAAATATTCAATGGTATCTAATGTATCAACAATACATTCAAAGTTTTCAAAAGTATCTAAAATATTCATTGGTATCTAAAGTATCAACAGTACATTTAAAGTTTTCAAAGGTATCTAAAAAATTCAATGGTATCTAAAGTATCAACAGTACTTTTAAAGTTTTCAAAAGTATCTAAAATATTCAAATACATCCAAAGTATCAAAAGTATATCAAAATTATTCAAAACTACCTAAGGTACCTAAAGTACTTAAAGGCGTATCTAAAATATTTAAGCATATTGAAAGTATCAAAAGTATATCAAAATTATTCAAAACTACTTAAGGTACCTAAAGTATTCAAAGGTATAGCTAAAATATTCAAGCATATCTAAAGTATCAAAAGTAAATCTAAATTATTCAAAACTGATGGGCAGTATATGTATCTGCAATTCAATTTTAAATAGTATTTGAGCGTGAGGAAGAGAAAGTCTCTTGAAACAAATCTATAATTATTTGAACTTTTGATTCATTTTGATTTGATTTGAAATTATTTGATTTCATTTTCCTCCTTTTAAGAGTTTTAGAGAAGCTGAATATTGTTTTTATATTCATAGACTTTATCAACCTAAGATGTCGTTGGCATTTGTTTAGCTGAAGATCAGTAAAATTTGATTTAAATAAAATACAAAAAATATATATTCGGAGCAAATATATTTGTATTATTACACGAGTAACTTTACTAATAAATATATAATTATGAGTTTGTGTGTTGAGTCTCTACAAAAAAGGCAATTTGATCAAGAGCAACCAAATTTAACGAAGTTGGACAGTAAAAATGATCATCTCAGAGCGTTTTATTTTTTGACATTTTGATTAGATTTTTAGTTAAGGTATCTATATTTACAGAGACAAATTTTGGAAGAATTCCTCAAATGTACAAGGTCTTGGCTTTGGAACAGTTCTGGTTCGAAACTGGATTCCACCGAAGAGCCGTCGTGTAAGCGAATCTGGTGCGTCCCCCCCCCCCACTGCTGTAGTGTGGAAAGATGGATTCCAGCTCAGGTGTCGTCCTCATCATCTGACAGTCGCCCAAAATATGAGGTTCGTCCAAAAATAGCCCTAGTGTTGCTTTAAAAACCGAATGTAGATTAACATCTTGAATGTAGATTAACATGTAGATTAACATCTTTAACTAAATTAAACAACACTCTCAGCCAATTTTTTTCCCATTTTCAAAATTCTGATAGCAATTGATAATATACTTTTTTTCTTCCTTTCATTTCAGGATCAGTTTTCCCGAGGAATAGTAAGAAAATGTGAACAGACAGTACAGAATTTCCATGGCTTTGTAATGAATTGCATTATAAGTTTGAATAAAATGCTTTTTAATCTCTTCACATCCAATCCACTCTTCATGTGAAAATTGATTAAAAGAATATCGTTATTCAGTCATCTATTGCTTACTGTTCTTTTGCTTTTCTAGCCTCCTCTCGCCCCCCCCCGTCCTCTCTCTATTTCTGTGTGTATTGACCTGCGGTGGCTTGGCAGTAAGGTCTTGGTTTCGGATCCGGAGGTTTTCAGGTTCGATTCCCGATTTCACAGAAGAAAGTATAAAAAAAAA
>JAOUZG010035770.1:2335368-2351787 GCA_026289955.1 Argiope argentata
ATGTGTGTGTGTGTGTGTGTGTGTGTGTGTGTGTGTGTGTGTGTGTGTGATGATATTTTAAATTGTCACTAATTTCCAAAGCTCTGTCTTAATTTAGCCCATAGTAAGTCATTCTAAAATGTTATGTCTCTTATTTTCTGATCCCATTCCACTTTTTTCATTTAATAAATCAAATGAAGCTTTGTAAAAATACTGCATTATCAAATCCACTTGCCGAGTGATCGATGATGTAAACAGAGTATTTTGGAGGATTCCTGCATTTCTCTTGTCAAGGTCAACACATGTGAGAATTCCTGTCAAAAATCGATAGGAGTCTGATTTATGAGAATCTCATGGTCTATAAGACCAAGTTAACCCTTAATAACCTAGAGTTTCAGTTTTGGATACCAATCTTTTAAACCGAATGTTCACATTACTATTAGTTTTTTTTATAGGTTGGCTGTGCGTATTTTACTGTTGTATAATATTCTTTCCAACGAAATTAAAAACTTTCCTCCTGGTTCTGTAAAAAGTGTAAAGTGTCGTTATGCGATAACAAAAACAATCAATGTTTCGCATTATTTCATGCATAGGTATATCTGATTTCTTTATGGCGCTAATGCCTGAAGTATCAAAATTGGTACCTGTTTGTTTTTTTCTAAATAAATGTGTAAAATAAATATTGTGATTTTTTAAAGCTATTTTTCTCTTCATCTAGACCTTCAAGAAAACACAGTAATATTAAAAATAAATCACTTTCGTAAATCAGGCTACTAAGGGTTAAATGATTTCGTTCTCTTTTTGCTTCTATATGCCTTTATAATCTTCGTCTTTTTTTGTGTGGTGTTGATTGTACATAATTCATTCCTCTCGAGATGAAATAAAAAGAAATTAAAATTTCAACCTGTCTTTTACCTGATATATTATATCAAAATTTATGTTTATCATTTCTAATCAAAATGTGAGCATTTTCTTTTACTCGCAAAATAAGAAAAATTGAAAGTCATTCATTAGTGTTGCCACAAACGGTGTGTCTAAAAGTAGAATTTAGAAATAATATTGTTTTAAAATTTGCTATTAATATGGTGTCAATTAAAGTTTTGCTTTGTCTTTTTTATTATCTATTCAAGATAAGGAATTTCATGTGCAATATTAATAATGAATAAGGAATAATAAGAATTTTCACTAAACATTTCAGAAAATACTGTTAAAACAAACCAAAAATATCATAAATCAGGTGATTATCTATCAAAAAAGAAAAAAAAATCAATGTTTACATAAAAAAAATTATACAATAGATAAGTATATAAACATTAATTTGCATTTCATAGAAATCGCTTTTATTACTTATTGTCGAATGGCAACAGTCAAATGTAAACAAAGAATTATGCGAATTTCAATTTGTTTCATTGAACGTTTTTACTGTTGAATTGAATGGAACGCTCGGTTAACTAAAAATGGTGGCGTAAAATATTGATAGAAAAGTTCTGGAAACGTTTCACTGTATCTCTGAAAAATCAATTCAGTCAGAGGAGGGAAAGACATAACAGAAATCAAGAAATAGGTTTCAAACAAAATTTAATCAAGAACGAAAATAGGTAACTATCAACTGATGAATAGTAGAATTAATTATGAAAATTGATGGCCGTAACTTCCAAAAATATTATGTTACGAAAATAGACTTTATTATACCTTAAGACTAAAACAATTACCTTTTTAATGATATAAATTTCATTTCTGTTCATTTTCACATAATTTTATTAATATTTTTAATTCAAATTTATCTACAATGTTTTGATATGTTATATTGAGATTCAAATTCATCCATCAAAATATTCAATTTCCAGCTCTCATAACTCTGTAGTAGTATTTTTTAAACAGCCTTTATTTTTTAATACATAGAATTTTTAGTTTGCATTAATTTGCTTTCATTTTTTTCAATCATATCTTACTACTAATATAAATGTGAAAGTTTAAATGGATGGATGATGTTAATCAATTACGCCAGAACAGCTGAACGAAATTGGATGACATTTAGCACGGATATAGATTATAGTCTAGAATAGGAAATAGACTACTATTTATCTTAGTTAATTGAGTAGTTAATTTTTTTTATTAAATAAAAACTAATTTCCCGACAAAAATATTCATTTCCCACCACCAACTGACTAAGACTATGGTTTCTTTCTTTCCTACACATATGAAGTTAGGCTTAACATGTTTTTGACCGATTATTTCAAACGACTTTTTTCATTTTCTTGATGCATGATGCCTTTAAAATTAAATACTGCTAATTAATCGATTTTTCGGATTTATTTTGAAGTACTTTTGAATTAAAATCACCTGACTTATGACATTTGAGGTTTGTTTTGCCAGTATTGTTTGAAATATTTAATTAAAGTTCCTATCAATTGCTTTTTGTTTATCGTTTCTATGGAATGACGTCATCTCCAGTGTGTTTACTATTTCTTATTTTTAAATAATAAATTTTGCGCTCAGAAGATTATTGTTTGGGTTTTTTTTTTTTGATATTGTATTTTTAAGTTTTAATTGTAAAACGTGGCTTATATTTATTCTTTAACGATATTATAAGCGCATTCTTACTAATTGTATTTCACAGAATACCATAAATATTAGAATATAATTTTAATATCAATCTCATTACTTTCATTTGATTTTAAAACATATAAAATAACTACCAGTAATAGTGAACTTTTCGTCGAAACTACTAGGTTTTTTTTTTTTTAATCTTAAAATCGCTCGAGATCCAAGACTTTGTTTGCCAACTAGAAAAGTTGAAAAGGAAAGTTTAAAAAAAACATCCTTAGAGAGAGAGAGAAAGAAAGAAGTCTCGTGATTTTTTTCAAACCAGTTTAAACTGGTTAATGACTTAAATTAATTAAGGCAAAGTCACTTAAAAATAATACTATTCTGACATAATAACGAAATTTGCGATCTTAGATTTCATTCTTCTTTTCTTCTTCTTCTTCTTCTTTTTATTGAACACTTAGAAATCTCTTTGCGTCACTAAGTATCAGAAGGGGCTTACAGAAGTAGATAACAATTACAGAATGACATCACATATAACACAGCCCCTTTTTTACGGAGGGGCACGTTCAAACATATCACAGATAGAACAGATAAAGAACAACCATGCCCGAACCGGGACTCATACCCAGGACGCCCAGATCATGGGTAAGAGACGCTAATGAATAAGAGTTTAGTCCAGTATTTCCATCATCAAGTTCCAAAATTCTCGTCGAACAGCGCTCACCAATGACAGATAGGGAAAATATAAATTAATCGTGGATATGGTCAATGAAAATTTGTGGCGCAGAAATAATTATTCTATCATATTATGTTTGCTTAAATAGATTAAATATGCTACACCAATTATTTAAATTAAATTATTTTTACTTATCTTGGTTACACTATAATTTATCTCATGGTGATGATTGTAGCCTGGATGAAATGACTTGAAGACATTTGTTTTGTATTTTATGTGGTTTATTGGTAAAATCAACAAAAGGACGTCATAATGTAGTAAGCCTAAGCCACATAAAATTTTCTGGAAAGAGCCGAGATCACCCCCCTTAGTACCAGAATCAAATTGGCTTCTACTAAAAAAAAACCCTAACATCAACAGTTAGATCACGAGGTGTTAACATGATTGGTAGTTGGCTCCGCCCAAAAAGACCACGTGATTAAGTGAATTCTTAACATTTATTATAACGTTTCATTCAAATAAATAATCCATTTACATGAGAAAAAAAAGCAAGAAAAGTTTCATATAAATATCAAAGGTCCATTACTGGCGGCATTTCTTTTAATGGAGCCTGACATCTGGACTGGCCACTATGCCTTTAAACCAAACTGCCACTTTATCACATCATAAACAATCCATTAATGCGATCGCCATCCATCAAAATTTGAAACTAATGATTAATTAAAAACTAAATGACTGAACACATTTGGCGAACGAAATGCTGAAAAGTTCGGTCTTGGCGAAATTAAAATTCATGTCAAGATTTCGTTCAGTCCATTAGAGCTCGGAATATACGTAAATCGTGCAGCTTCCCTTTAATGTACTTATGAAATTATTAAACCTCGGTGTAGCATTGCTTTAAACTGCGTAGCCAACGAAGTCATGTTAGCATCCCATGGCTGCTTCCCCATTCCCTCCCCCCATATCTCAACCCCCTAACCAATTTATTAAGCATCAATAAAAATGGCACCAATCGTAAATATAATTTTCGTCCTTTCATTCATTCGAGTCGTAGGCAGGGGAAAGCGGGACGTAACGTGTGCGGTAATAAAGTTATCGCTTTCGGCACCCTCTATTGTAACGGGTCGCCCTCTTTGTGGCGAGAAACCCTCCGAGAATCCGCCAATTACTGGTGGGGTTGCACTAAAGATGGAGTCAAAAAGTCGCCAAGCTCTGAAAGATGTTCAGTTTTATAATTTGGAAAATAAATGGATTACATTTTTTTTTCCTTTTTCGGTTTTGAATAGTAAAAAGCGATACATAAATAGCAATTATTAAAGAATTTTTAGGCATTAAATTTAAAAAATTGAAATTATTGTCTTTCTTTTGAGATTTTTATTTTTTTAATATAATATCCCTGTAATTTCCAATTTGAGATATCAATTGCAAGTATCAATTAGTATCTACGAATAAAAGAATAGAGGAAAAGAAAGTACATTTTTATATGTTTGCTTCCCTGCATCATATTAAGTTACTCGGTGAAGGAGCATTTACGTGGAATGTAAATGCTCCTTAACCAAAATAATATCCTTATAATTATCGATTTGAAATATCAATTAGTATCTACGAATAAAAGAATAGAGGGAAAAGAAAGAAGAAAAAGAAAGTACATTTTTATATGTTAATTTCCCTGCATTATATTAAGCTACTCGGTCAAGGAGTATTTACATGGAATGTAAATGCTCCTTGACCGAGATAATATCCCTGTAATTTCCGATTTGAGATATCAATTGCAAGTATCAATTAGTGTCTACGAATAAAAGAATAGAGGAAAAGAATAGAGGAAAAGAAAGTACGTTTTTATATGTTTGTTTCTCTGCATTATATTAAGCTACTCGGTCAAGGAGCATTTACATGGAATGTAAATGCTCCTTGGCCGAGATAATATCCCTGTAATTTCCGATTTGAGATATCAATTGCAAGTATCAATTAGTATATACGAATAAAAGAATAGAGGAAAAGAAAGAAGAAAAAGAAAGTTCATTTTTGATATGTTAGTTTCTCTGCATTATATTAGGCTACGCTGTCAAGGGGCATTTACATGGAATGTATAAAACAGAGAACTAAAAAATATATCTGAATTTATCTGTGCTTTCAAAGGTGAGGTATCGGCCCTTGAACCGTATGGCTTCTGGTTCGGGACCCAATTCCAGTTATGAACTGTCATGTAAGGGGGTCTGTTGCACGTGAAATATGTCAGGTTCAAACGTCCTCCCGTTGGTGTGGTGTGGAAAAGGGTGTGCCATCTCAGGTGTTGTCCTCGTCATCTAACAGCGGCTCAAAATTACGAGGTCCGTCCCAAAATAGCTATAGTGTTGCTTTACAACCGGACGTTACTAAATAACTGAACTAAATTAAATCTGTGCATTCAAATCGCACTTCATGTTGAATGTCTTATATGCGGTTTCTTTTTAACTGTGAAATCCACTGCAAATTTTCAAAACAGGAAAAAAATATGCTTCCTCCACACCACAACATGCAATTTGATTAAGAGCATAGCTAAGTTTTTCAACTGGAATTGAAGTATAAAAAAATGTCTTCGTTGATTTCTTTAGTAGAATATCAAGTTTGAAAATACACATCTATTCCTTTGTTGGAATATTATTAGCCCTTTCTAAATCTAAATATTAAATATTAGGGAAAAATTTACTACTCAGTTAAATTTGAAAAAAAATTATATTTAAAATCTCCTTTCAAAAAGATAACGAGAAGCATTATCATGTGAATATAAAGATTCCTTTTAGTGATTAAAAATCTAAGAAATGGTTATAATTCCTAGTAATAAAATTGAAAGTTTTTACTATTACACGGCTTTTATCATTATCCAAGTAGAATGTAAAAACGATGCATTCAGGCTTAATCCTTCACGTGAATTTAATGCTCTTACGAAAACCAAATCTCTCACAAAAACAATCCCTAGTTTGAATTCCTATTTGAAGGTGACCCTTTATAAAGTTTCAAATCGGATCCCTCATTTCTTTCAAAAAAAAAATTATCTTCAATTTTTCCCCAATTTTATTCTTGCTTATTTCAATTTAAACTTAAAGTAACTAATTCGCATAATTTGGATACATTAATTCTAAATAATATAAAAAATAGAATGTTGATTTTTAAAAACCAGCGGGTGACCGAGCTCCGCTCGGAGAAAAATTTCATTAACAAATTTCCCTGAATAAAAAGCAGTGGAATTAGAATCGTACTTTTTTGAAAGAAAATTTAATAAAAATATCAAAGTTATCCTTATTTTTTTCTGATGAATGTTGAAATGTCGGAAATGTGTGGCGATTTTCGACTTGGCAACCATTTCTCGTATTATAGTATAAGATAAAATTAAAACTTAAGCTCCAAGCATGCGTTACGAGTAAAAGGGAAAAAATTATTTTATTAATATGTTGCCATCAGATTGACAAAAACTCAAATAAAAAAATGAATTATTATTGCGCATTATACATATAAAAATGCAATTTTCATCACGTGTCTGCATGAAATGAAACAAAATATATGTGAATATTGATATATATTGGCTATAGATGGCAGCGCGTTACCACTTGAAAATTTAAGTAGCCATTATGGCGAACTAATAAAATTTGAAAATATCCTATCTGTAACTCCGAACTGCTCAACCGTAGCGCTTCAAAACCGGCGCCAATCGATTCCTCGTGGCCAAAAACCCCAGACCCCCAAGTTTACCGGAGTTTATTAATTCTGGGGCGATTTTCGACTTGACAACCATTCCTCGTATTATAGTATAAGATTAGCAAAAAGAATATGTTTTGTTTGTTTAGCAGCAAAGCTTAAGATTTCGGTGGAAAACATCATTTACAGGGATGGGGTGTACCATATTTCACAAATAATTTTCCTTGATCTGATTTCATGCTGTTGTGTTGTTGTTTTATATGACACTTGCTATGGACAAGCTCACTGAGGTAGTCAGTGGTTTAAGCCTAAGCAGCGTCTCTTGTTTCGTAGTAGCGCCAACTCTGATCAAGGGTACGACTTTTGCTATTCACTCACCACATTCGCTTGCTCAGCCCCTTTTTACAGGGTGGCACATTCACACGCCTCACAGATAGAACACAGAAGAAAAATTCTGCCTGATTCGGGACTCAAACACGGGAGGCCCAGATCACTGGGAAGAATCTCTACCCCTATGTCAGAATGTCTGATTTCATACTTTTTGTACCATTATTTCAATATTAAGTATATTGAATTCAACGACCGGAAACATTCTTTACATAACATCTTATAAAGTTATCAAAATTCGCCTATACAATTTTGCTGTCAATCGTATAAGAATAATGAGTAGAAATCTAGAAAATCTAGAATGTAACTTTGAACTTTATTTCCATTCACTAAATAAAAACAAAATCTAAAATTCTAATGGTCTTAATCTTGAGCAAATTTTATCCATTTATCGTATTTAGTTAATCATGTTCACCTATAATACGAGAAGACCTCCCGCCGATAAATTAACTAGTATGCAGATCCTGTATCAGCTGTAATAGGCTTTTAACCGATTGAATCATTTCCAACCAATGCACCTCTTCCACTCTGTCTCTCTGTCTAAAAAATATTGCGTGTTCTATGGATGAAATTTGGTATATGGTTATAAAATCAAAAGGATAAATATCTATGAAATATTTAATGAATGTCTGTCTTTCTGTACTTCTGAACTACTGCCGGATAATTCAAAAACTCATAGGAATAGAAGAATAAATTTAAGATTAGATTTTACTGTCCTGAATATGGATTTGAAGCAACTTTTTGTTCTATCTTCAAAGAAATGTCAATCAGTCCGTCTATTTGAAGAAATATGAGTTAGTAATCTATAGTTGTAAAACACACACACAAAAAATCAGATTTATAAAATTAAGTATTATCTATATATTTTGGTATTATTTATATTTGGTATTATCTATATAATTATCTATATATTTATTGGTATTATTTATGCTTGGTACTAATGATATAATTATTTATATATTTTGATATTATTTATATTTGATACTATCGATATAGTTATCTATATATTTTGGTTTTATTTCTATTTGGTAATATTGATATAATCATCTATATTTTTTGGTATTATTTATATTTGGTAATATCGATATAATCATCTATATATTTTGGTTTTATTTCTATTTGGTAATATCGATATAATTATCTATGTATTTTGGTATTATTTATCTTTGGTAATATCGATACAATTATCTATATATTTTGGTATTATTTATATTTGGTACTATCAATATAGTTATCTATATATTTTGGTATAATTTATATTTGATAATATAGATATAAATTTCTATATATTTTGATATTATTTACATTTGATACAATTTATATAATTATTTATATATTTTGGTATTTATACTTGGTATTATCTTTATAATTATCTATATATTTATTAGTATTATTTATATTTGATAATATAGATATAATTTACTATATATTTTGGTATTATTTATATTTGATAATATAGGTATAACTTTTTATATATTTTGGTATTATTTATATTTGCTTATCTTTAAAATTATCTATATATTTATTGGTATTATTTATGTTTGGTACTATCGATACAATTATCTATATATTTTGATATTATTTATATATGGTATTATCTATATAATTATTTATATATTTTGGTATTATTAATTTACCTATATAAATTTACTATATATTTTGGTATTATTTGTATTTGGTATTATTTAATAATTATCAATATATTTTGATATTATTTATATTTCATATTATCTATATAATTATCTATATATTTTGGTATTATATATTCAATATTATTTATATAATTATCTATATATTTTGGTATTATATATTCAATATTATCTATATAATTATCTATATATTTTGGTATTATATACTCGATATTATCTATAGATTTACCTATATACTTGGTATTATCTATTAATTATCTATATATTTTGGTATTATATACTCAATATTATCTATATATTTTGGTATTATATACTCGATACTATCTATAGATTTACCTATATACCTGTTATTATCTATTAATTGCCTATATACTTGGTATTATCTATTAATTATCTATATATTTTCATATTTATATTTGGTATTATCTATAAATTTACCTATATATTTTGGTATTTATTATATTTGATATTATCCATATAATTTGGTATTTATAAAATTTGGTGTACAAAATTTGGTTCCATCATCAAAATTGCTGATTTTTATTGAATTTTGGCATTCACATTTTTTAAAAATAAATTAATTAAAACTGATCAAGAAAAACATCGCCACGAAATTCTTTCGGCTCAAATTATAGTGCGAAAACTCAGCCAAATATGGCATCCCTTTTTTTTTTCAGGGAAAGTGCAGTGGAGAATGGCGGTGGGGGCGCCCAACAATGCACCGGGGCCCCCAACTAACGAAAAGGGCTCCGATTTCTTCACTGAACAATGGATGCCAGTTATATATTGACACTTCCGGCAGTAACTAGCTCCCTCTGGTGACAGGTGTGAGAAATTGGAGATGCAGTTCAACCTATTGTTCGTAGCGTTTTGAGGTATGAGGCGAGTAAAAAAATTATTAAAAAAAAAGAGGGGGGAGGGAGGAAAAGAATGCTCTTGCCTGCCATTTTACAAATTGTTACTTAGTGGCGTTTGTCATTTTAGTGCTTTCCCGCCGGTCAATTTTTTTTTCTTCATTACTTTTATTTTTGTGCTTTTTAACTTGCAATTTGATGATCTTTTGTATTTTTGTGAATGGTAGGGGGGATACGATATCTCGGGAATTCGTCTGCTGTTCGTTCGTTCGCATTGTTTTCTCTATTGTTTGTTTGTTTGCTTATAGCAGCAAAGTAAATAACTGAGATGCATTCAAAAGAACGACTGGAAAAAAAAGGAATAAATAATTTATCGTAACGTTCTTCATTTACAGTCGATTGAAGTACTTATAATTCTATTGTACTTTGCTATTAAGAGCATAATTGAGTAGGAAATAAATAAAAGTGGATGAAAATATGAAAAAATTCTTCGTACTTTATGTATTAGACCGTCCAACTTTATCGTCAAATTTGAAGTCGTGAAGTTATTTACTTTGCTTATCGCAGCAAAGTAAATAACTAAGATACATTCAAAAGAACAACTGGGAAAAAAAGGATTAAATAATTTATCGTAACGTTCTTTATTAACAGTTGATTGAAGTACTTATAATTCTATTGTACTTTGTTATTAAGAGCATAGTTGAGTAAAAAATAAATAAAAATGGATGAAAATATGAAAAAATTCTTCGTACTTTACGTATTAGACCGTCACACTTTATCAACACTTTTTAAGTCGTCGCTAATGAGTTGCTAAACTGCCAATTATGGCAATTAGACAATGGTGTAATCCGTTGATCTTTATCGCCAAATTTAAATCCGTCGCCAATGAGTTACTAAATCGTTGGCGAAGACGGTATAGTACGTAAGTACCAAATTATTTTTATTGTTTCATTCTTAAATATGTTTGTTAAAGTAAGCTTTTCAAAGAAAACAGTCTTATAAAATGCCTTGTCGATAAAATAAACATCTGACACTCACAGAGAAAAAATAAGTAAATTTTAATAACTTTTCTCAAAACGATGTTCGGATTATTTTTGAAATATCTTCAAAATATTCCAGATGATTTAATTTTTTAAGAAATTAAATAAAATTCGTGACGAAGATTTTCAATAAACTTTAACAGGAACTTCAATATACTATCTTTGTTTCGAGTTTTTTTTAGGTATGTTAAAGTCAATTTTAATTACAGAAAACATGAAAATCTTGTGAAATGTATGTGCATAAAAATGATTCTAAAAAATTAATTTTTAATTTTAATTACAAAATCATATCCATTTGTGTTCTAAAAAAATTTATATCGAACAATAAGGCAAAAATAATAGAAAAAAATAATATATTACCTAAATAAAAAATAAAATACTACCTAAGTAATAACTGTTGACTGTACTATGTTGTGTTGCAGCTGTTGAAAGTAACAAATAAGTAGTATCAAGTAATTCTATCCCAAGTTGGCTGTTAGTGGAATATTCAGGAAGCTGCTGTATATTCAGTGAGTAAAATACAACTTGAAATTATATTCCAATATTTACATCTTATTGACAAATTCTTTGAGAAAAACAATTCTTAAGAGTGTGGTTAAAGTCTTAAAATTGCAATTATAATGCATAAAAAAGCCGTTAAGGAATAAACATCAGTTGCATATTAAAGACAACGATAATTAAAATATAGAAAAGTTAAACACCAAACGAAATTCTTGATTTTCTTTCTGGAATCATGTTAATAAATTAAAAATAGGAAACCAAACGATAAATTAGTAGTACTATCTGAAGCTTTAAATAAATTAAAAATAGGAAATCAAACGATAAATTAGTGGTACTATATGAAGATTTTAATAAATTAAAAGTAAACAGCCAAACGATAAATTGATTAAGCAATTAAATTTGAAAGTGACGTCAATTCATAGAAACGCCGAACAGTTGCATTTATTTGTAGCGCATTTGCATGGAAGCAAATGCAGAGATGAACAGATGATCGGCCTTTTAATGGATTTGATTTAGAATCGGATATGTATCTTTGCTTTGAATATTAAAATTAAGTAACTAATTTTATTGATCTTATTGCGTTTTGAAGTTTCACTTGTATAAGAAAAGTAAAATTTTTAATAAGTTATCACATTATGAGTTACATTCAAAATTTGATAGAAATCTACAAAAGACATTAAATACAACAAACCAAATATTTTCCACTTGACTAAAACCGTTAATGAGTTTTAATAAGATTTAAATAAAACCGTTTTCGCAGACTATGACACAATTCTAAAACGTGTTTTTCGGATTCAGGAAGGTCTGAAATGGGAAAATTCGGCTAACATAAAAATCCGAATTTTTTGCCTATTACAAAATTTTCTATTCGTATACTTCATACACCCGGGAGTAAATATACGAAATGTACTTATACATGCTCTGTTGACCTTGGTTGATGAAGAGCATTAAAATGTTATCCAGGTTTGTTAATTTAGGTTCTCTTGTAAATTTTTACTTTGATTTCAATCAAGAATTGGAAAAAAAGAATTAAGAAAAAAGTTTCAGATAGATGTTATTTAGTTTTTCTTCTATTACGTAATCAAATGTATCGTAAAGTTTTGTGAAAGTAGTATTTTGCACAACCTCGAGTTAATGCATTAAAAAAAACTAACTTTTAAGAAAATTTAAATAAGTATTGAATACTCCCAAGATCAGATATTTAAATTTAATAAAATTAAACTTTAACTAAAGAGTTCTGCAAATTCAGGGAACTTCAAGCCTTTCAAATTCTTTGAAATTACTTTGTGGTATTTTGAAAATTATTAAATTTTGTATTTTCATCAATTATAAAAGCCGTAGAATAGAATTTATTCAAATTAAAATCATATATTTTTAAATAAAGTTAGAATATTATTCTACAATTATTTTTAAGTAATTGTTTTTTTATATATTATTTTTCCTATTTTTGTAAAAAAATTTGATTTTACAATTAAATTCCATTTAAGTAAAGTTTTTTTTTGTTTAGATCTATTTTAAAATTTTATTTCTTGTTTTTTTTATACGTGTTGTACTGAAACCAATTTTTTAGATAATTAAACTGCAGTTCAAAGTTTCACCCTGTCAAAATTTGTTTTTCAGCTTATAACTTAATATTTACAACTTCCTAATTAAAAATGCATATCCTGTTTGAGATATTTATTATTATTTTAATTGCTATAACAATAACCGGGTATTAGAGCTATTGAAACGATTATAAGCAATTTTTACTTTTTAAATGAATTTATACTTTCACTAAACTGCAGATAAAAAATTTAATAATTGGATGCGCAAATCAGACTCATCATTAAATATGAAAGGGTTAAAACTACAGTTGTTGTTATTAGTGGCACTTACTATGGACAATTTTCGCCGAGGTATCAGCGAGTTTTAAGCCTAAAGGAGTGTCTCTTGTTTTGAAGTAGAGATAACTAGATCCAAGAGTACGACTTAGCTACTCATTCATCACAGTCGTTTGCACAGCCCCTTTTTAGAAGGAGGCAATTTCATATACAGTGCATATAGTACGCACAAAAGATAGTACACAAGTAAAATAATAAATTTTTGCATCCTTGTTAAGTTACATCACAAGCACATATGTCCGAGTTGTTGTTGTTATTTCTAATGGCACTTGCCATGTACAAGCTCGCTGTGGTAGTCAGCAAGTTTCAAGCCTAAAGAAGTGTCCCTTGTTTTGAAGTAGAGCCAACTAGGTTCAAGAGTACGACTTAGCTACACACTCATTACATTCGCTTGAACAGCCACTTTTTACAGAAGGAAGGGCATATTCGCACAACTTATAGATAGGACACAAAAGAACAACCATCCCCGAACCGGGACTCAAACCCAGGATGTCCACTTCTTGGGGAAGACCCGCTACCTCTATGCCAAAACGGCGGCGTTCAAAAAACTTATTTAAAAATAAAATTAAAGCGATAAAGTAATGTTTCATTGTAAAAATATGAAAGGCAAAAGGATTCCGAAGTTTGCATTATGGATAATCAGGTCCTGAATATCCATAAATGAAATTTAAATACATATTCATTCCTAAAGTGGAGTGCTAATTGATAGTTTTTATAAACGTTTTCCTCTTTTTCATATGTCAAAAGATAGTTCTGCATTAAGGAAAACATTATTATATTCAGAAACTCTCCTTTCAATGAATGAATTAGGTTTGTTTAAATTCATAGATTTCGCGAATCACATCAAATCTCGAACGAGCTTGAACTTACCCAAAAGAATTACGGAAGGATACGACAATCATCCAGGCAGGGGATCCTTCCGAACATCAAAAGCTTCTGTTAAACATTTTCTCTCGGCCGTTCCAAGGCTTTTTTAGGATTTTTTAAAGAAGATGGATGAGGTAGAAACGAGGTATTCCATAAAGCCGTTCGATTCAGGGGTGGTCCGGCTAATTGAAAAGCCTTGTCAACGGCGAGGATTTCAAGCCCCCTGATATACACCGTGTATTTAAAAGTAATCAGTCATAATCTGTTTAATGTCAGGCGAGATGACAAGGATCCATCTTCCTTTGCGTGCTCTAACCATGGCCATTACGTTAACGTGGCGCGCCGTCGAGGAAGGCTTTTCGAAGAGGGAATTTGTGAAAGGCTTTTTACTTGCCTTTGAAAGTCATTTGACAACACGTGATGCCTGTTATTGAGAGGAAGAAGCTCTAAGGTGAATTTCGTCGGAGATTCCCAGGGTCAATTTCATATAGAGTAAATTGAGTAATTTGTTTGTCTTCATGGTGAGTATTTTGGTTATTTTGTGAGAAAAAAAAAATAAGGTGAATTGTTTGTTGAAAAGAAATAATTGATTTTTTTTTACAAAAAACAGTTTGAATATCTAGTGATTAATATTTTTGTTATTACAGAAACATTTCAACAAAATGTAGTTTGAAAAAAAAATTAAGTAGAAGAAATTCGAATTAATGATTTTGTGGTGGATATTTGATTAATTAAAAAGATTAATGAATCTTCGTTGTGAATGAATAACTTTGATGGTTTGTTTGTTTCCGTGATGAGTATTTTTCAAAGAGGGGGCACATTCACACAATTTACAGATAGAACACAGAAGAACAAACCATGCCCGAACCGGGACTCGAACTCGGGACGCCTTGATCATGGGGAAGACGCACTATCCCTATACCAGGACGTGGGAATGATGGCTATTGAAGTAATAAAAATAGTTCAACTACCCACGTCCTAGTATAGGGGTAGAGTGTTTTCCCCGTTGCCTGGGTGTCCCGGGTTCGAGTCCCGATTCTAACATGGTTGTTCTTCTGTGTTCTATCTGTAACGTGTGTGAATGTGCCCCCCCCGTGAAAAAGAGGACGTGCAAGCGAATGTGATGAGTGAGTAACAAAAGTACTCTTGGCCCTAGTTGGCGCTACAACAAAACAAGAGACGCTGATTAGGCTTAAATCGCTGACTAACTCAGCGAGATTGTCTATTATAAATGCTGTAAGAAACATCAATAATATTTCAACTAAAAATATTAATATAAGAGGCTCTTTTGGACTGTTCTTTCATTAAATACCTCTGAACAGATATATTAAATAATAGCATAAATTATATAAGATATATGTTATATAAAAATAGTATAATGAATTTTACAAAACTTATGAACTCTTATAACATTCCCTGTCCTAAGTTGGGGAATTCATTAACTAGATTTGATGAACATTTATACAATAATTTAACACAGTCATCAGATTTGGGCAGGATTATGAATTATTACCGGTAGTTATATATATAATCACCAACTTATTACGTTTACTGGAACATATATATATACCATTGAAATACAGCATAGAGCTTTCATTCTGTAGTATAGAGTGTCGAGCTCAATTTTGAAATCTTTGAAAAAAAAAACTTTTCTTCTTTTAAATGAGTGACGATTATGAATAATCGCCGGCAATTATATATAATATCCAACTTATTATATTTATTGTAGCATATATACCCTTAAATAATGGCATAGAGCATTCATTCTATAGTATAGGATGCCAAGCTCAGTTTTGAAATCTTTGAAGGAAAAAAAAACCTTGTCTTCTTTGAAATTAGTGACGATTATGAATAATTACCGGCAATTTTATATAATCACCAACTTATTACATTTATTGTAGCATATATATGCCATTGAATAACAGCATTAGAGCTTTCATTCTGTAGTATAGAGTGTCAAGCTCAGTTTTGAAATCCTTGAAAAAAAACTTTTCTTTGAAATTAGTGACGATTATGAATAACCACCGGCAATTATATATAATTGCCAGCTTATTACATTTACTCTAGCTTCTATATTATTTAATAATAGCATAGAGCATTCATTCTATAGAATAGGATGCCAAGCTCAGTTTTGAAATCTTTGAAAAAAATTATTTTCTTTGAAATTAGTGATGATTATGAATAACCACCGGCAATTATATGTAATCGCCATCTTATTACAATTACTCTGGCTTATATATTATTTAATAATGGCATAGAGCTTTCATTCTATAGAATAGGATACCAAGCTCAGTTTTGAAATCTTTGAAAAAAATTATTTTCTTTAAAATTAGTGATGATGATGAATAACCACCGGCAATT